>VDFB02267326.1:0-148016 GCA_007258455.2 Sequoia sempervirens | reverse complement strand
TAAATTCCTCAATAATAGATACCTTTTCACTATATGGATTAAGAAGAGTTATGAGAATATTCTTTACAATCCAATATTCATCCATTGTAGCACCAATTCTTTGCATTACACCTACCAGTTCATCCACTCTCTATACATAGGATTTAATGTTCTCATCTTCAGACATATGCAAGATCTTGAACTATGCCTCCAAATTCTGTAACTTTTCTTCTTTTACCTTTTCATATCCTTCATGAATCTTTTCCAATGCCTCCCAAACCACTTTAGTAGTCTTCAGATTTTGAACTTTAATCAATTTGGAATGTGAAAGACTATTCTTCATAATGAACTTTGCCTTATTTTTGCTTCATGCACCTTGATTTCATTAGTTGTACTCGGACCATTAGTAGGAGGAGTGTAGGAAATATTATAAGGTTTCTCAATATCATATCCACAACACTCTAGATATCCTTCCATCTTTATTTTCTAGAGGGTATAATTAGTCTCATCAAACCTAGGACACTCAATAGTGATCTTGCTCACCATCTCAAACCTTCAGTGTTTAATCTCTTCTCTAACGAAATAAGCTCTAATACCAATTGTTGAGGAAGAAACCAAGAGGGAGGTGAATCAATTGTGGATAATTTCACCTTTAAAACTTTCACCAAAGATTAGTTGTATTACAATTCACAAATCCTTTACTCTACTAATAATATGATTAATCATTAAGTGTAAAAACATAAACTAAAAGAAGAAAAACCATACACACAATAACACAAAAATTATATGGAAAAGCCAATAAGGGAGAAACCACAGTGAGGATTAGCTCACAATATAGATAATATCAAAACCGAATATAAAGGCTCACTACTAGAAAATCTCACTACCAAAATAGGACTTACTATCCAACAAGGGTTAACCACCTAGAGAGCTCACTGCCAAAACGAGACTTACTAGCCAACAAGGGTTAACCACCAGGAGGGATCACTGCCACATAATTGCAAATAAGATAGAAGAGATTTGTTCCAAAGAGAAACAATCTCAATGCAATGGATATTTCTACCATAATTCACTCACAAACTTGCATACATGCTTGAATGATGGAGTTCACCTTTAGCTCGCTACCTCTAGAAAATCACCACTTGAATTTCACACTGATCTACTCAAAATTACATCACACACACAAAATTTCACATATATCTTTCTTTTGCATTCATTCCCTATTTCAAAAAAAATCTCAACTTATATTTATACCATCTTCAGCCTTGAAACTCATCCAAAGTCGGCCACATACCATTTATATTTACAAATTCAACTTAGGTCAGTGCCAAAACATTATACGATGGAATTAGAATGAGCGAAACCAAAAAAAAACACTTAATGAGGACCTAAATAAGTCCCAACATGCCTCAACACACTTCTATGAACTTCGTAAGTAGTGTTTAACACAAGGTTAGACAATCCCAGTATAAAACACATAAATCAATTAAGCACACTCAACCTTAACATGATCTAATCTTTCTGGTCAAAAAAATTCACTTGAATATGACTTCATCAACTTATCTAAGAACTACAAGTCATAAGGCTCAAATAAGAAGAAATCCAAAGCAACTACATTTCTCCTAGACCTCAACCAGATACACAAAAAGGCACAACTCACAATTGGTGAATAGAAATCACACTATACAATGATCTAGAAACTCAAAATCTAGATATAACAACTTCCAACAGTCATGAACAATACCTCAAATCCTCACTAGCATAGCAACACATTTTGGAGCAAAATCCAGAGCAAACACTGAATACCTGCAACCTTTATTTATTACAATTTTCTCAATATCCTTGACATATACATCCTATAACCAACATACATGACATCAATGACAACATCAACTAGTTGACTAGTTGATATCAATGACAACACCTTCATACGTGCAACAAAGGATAGATGTTCAAGATTCCTTGAAGACTGAAAGCAATCAACTACCAAGGTTCAAAGGAGAAAGTGGAGGGAAAGTAGCGGAGGAATTAAATAATAATTTTTAATTCATGGAGAAGCATGCAAGGAAATAAATAATCATTTAGATTATTGATTTTGGAAGAAAAGGGGAAATGGGTATTTAATTAAATGATTATTGTGCAACCATTTAATTAAAATAGAGGAAATAGGAAAGAGACATTAAATAATTAATTTGGATCAATTATTTAATAATACATAAAAAAGGCTAAGTGAATAGCTAAATAATTAGAATAATTATTTAACTAAATATGAAAGATGAAGAGTCAATAATTAAATAAATGATGATTTATTTAATTATAGAGAAAAAATATAGTGACATAATTAAATAAATATTAATTTATTTAATTAATTAGAAGCATAATAAAGAATGGAAGATGAATTAATTAAATAATTGCAATTATTTAATTAATAGAAGAAAGTGATTAAAGATAAATAATAAATAATTAAAATTATTTAATTAAACAGGGGAGAAGAGAGAATGATGCAAAAATATTTTGTTCACAAAGCAAGACATTTTTTAGTGTCTACATTTTTCCCCTCTTTGACATAATGTGATTTGAGCATTGTGTCAAATAATTAAGAAAATATTTTTCAAATCATGTCCCAATGTGCCTCGATGAAGGTGGGATAGACCCATTCCCCCTTGGAAATTTTTTGCAAATTTTGATTTTTTTTGGAAAAGATGAAAAAGTTTTCCAACAAGCAAATTTGATGTACTAACAACAAAAGGTTTTAATTTTAGGCCTCCAAGAAGTTCAGATTAGGATTTAGGTTCAACATTTAGCACAGCCAGAGAAAAATATATGGTAAAATCCCATTTTAGAAAGGTATAAATGTTATTAGGTTTCCAAAAATTGTCATTTTTTGCATTTTAATCTTGAGTGAATAGTGTGTGAGAGAGAAAACCTGCTACGGAGCTCCTATCAAAATGTCTCTAGTTCCACACACTGTACATCACAGGTACCTAGTCAGGACCTATAGATGGCAAAGGGCTTGGGGGATGTTGTAAGTGCACTATCCTTGTGTTTTTTTTAATTTTTAGTAGATTTAGGGCTCCAAAATGGAACAAACATATGTGGTGAAACCCACTCATTGCATTTTTTATCGTGTGCACCACAAGTGACTATGGTTCGCTGCATTTCCTCGGTGTGACACAAGTGCTTAGGATTAATCTGCATTTGGTTTTACAAATTACAATTGAAATTTGTGACGTAAGTGTAGGATTTAGTGATTCATGTGTAGTTTTGAGCCGCATTCGTGATTTTGAGATGCAATTGTGGGCTTGAATGGCACATTTATAAAATTGAACCACATTTACATATGAAGTGATGCATGTGACTGGTGAAATGTAGCTAGACAGTGCGACATATTTTCCCAATTAATCTTTTCCCCAATTTAGATAAAATATTATGTGCAACCAAGATCAAATAGATTGACTTAGGATTCATGATTCACATAATTTATTTATTTGTGATCATAGATTCCACTAGACCCTATTTACACATGAGAGATTTTATCGTTGAGATTCATACTATCTCAGCCGTTTGATGATGACCAAAGGGATCGATTGCAATCTTTAGGGTTATACTATGTCACTTTCATGCATGTGGTTCGAGCTAACAAAGTCCTATTGACTATATAAATTGAGTGATGCCACTCAGAGACTAGCCCTTTTTATTTGATGATGGGAGAGGCTGTGGTGACTCTGGAGGATGTGTGGCACATTCTTAGACTTCCCATTCATGGAGAGTGTGTGTCTTATGACCCAAATCGAGGATACAGTGCTATTGTGGCTACTTTTGACCATGCATATATTGCAAAGCTAGGTGTGGAGGAGTACAAGATCCATTGTGATGTGCTCATGAAGAGATATGAGCTCTTCATTATTGTCTTGTGTAGCATGATTGGTGGAGTTTTTTTCCCTAATCGACAGGGACACGGGTTTGTAGTTGGTTGGGGTGAGATGCTCATTGGGATGTTAACCTGAGGAGTGGCTTATGCCTAGGGGCCATGCATGTCGGGCATGTTATACTTTTAGCTCCATGGCATGGCATATTGAGGTGCACAGAGTATCAACTATAGCATGACTCTTTGATGGTCTAGGCCTAGGAGCACATCGCAGTGTTATGTCCGCCAGTGTAGAGATAGCTTAGAGATGGTTTACCATATGTTTTTATTTATGGAGGCACAATTCCATAGACCCGTGTTAGTGATGTTGGTTACTGGAGACACACCATTGATATTTTGGATACATTGACCTAGAGGCCATGCAGGGATGGGACCCCATTTATTGAGGACAATGACCACTTGCCATACTACCACCAAAATTGTTATCTAATTGGACACATAGTCCAATCACAACACATTATTGAGAGATACTTGTTAGAGCGAGCTCATCGACAGTTTGATGAGCAGCGGGGATTATTAGTTGGCACTGCATAGTTTGCTCAATCCAACTGAGAGATACAACCATAGGTTCCAATGATTCTAGTTGTGATAGTGGAATAGGGTATTGATGCTCTACAACCTATATAGTGGGGAGCAAGACTAGAGGTTGCAAATTTGGGAGCCACACCTTATTATGATGCCTAGTGGGTACAAAACATTCTTGTACCACTGATAGATCTAGATCAGCTAGCACTAGTAGAGTGATGTAGGAGGGGGCTGAGGAGAGGGTTGTGAGGTTGAGGTCAAAGTCAAGGGGATGATGGACGCTAGGGAGGTAGAGGAGAGGATGGAGGGGATGAAAAAGGAGATGGAGGAGGTAGGGGAGGTAGAGACAGACATCCACCTTGTCCACCCCATCCAATGAGGGAATATGAAGGGAGATAAGTGGCGGAGGCCCCTTGTTAGGAGGGAGAGGTCAAAGCAAACGTGGTATTGGGACAAGAAGATGTACCTCCTCACTAGGAGGAGCGACAAGTAGAGGATGGGAATCCAATAGTGGAAATTAGTATAGATGTCGATGTGGGAGAGATCAGTAGGGATGAGGAGATGATGGATCGAGAGCAGGAAGAGAGACAAAGGATAGTTATGGAGCAGTAACTAGAGGATATCCCCATCACTTATGTGATGGAGGTGGAGAGGGAGGTGTTAGCTCTCAAAAACGTAGGCAAGATACCTCAAGAGGCTGCCAATATCTTGATACGCTTTACGGTAACAGACAAGATTGAAAGAATTCAACCTTCTACACTTTAGGTGCTGCAAGACCTGGGTGGGTGTACCTCTCTAAGTAATGCAGTCTTGACTTGTAATTATCTTTTAAAAGTAATTTGTCCACAATGGAAATTTGAGGTGAACAAATGAAATCCAATTTGAACACAGTGACAATATTCTAATTTAAATCCTAAATGCTCAATTTAAAGATATAAAGAAGCTGAATGAATTCAAAATGATGAACTGCAGATACTAGTGCCTTGTTGGGTATGCGGAGTCAAATGAGATCAAGATAAGAAACACTTTCTGGAGAAGACACAAATTATCTGGAATGTGTTCTATTTATAACTTGTATAAACATGCAACAATGTGACCGCTAAGTTCTACTTCAATAATTCAAAATGAGTCTCTCTAATTACTGTAATCAATAAAAGGATTTAATCTTTGCTTGAAAGAACCAGTTGATTGATCACACTAATACAACAAATGTGTATCGATAAATCAAACATAAACTTGTTATGTTAATTTAAAAAACCAGAAAAATCATTCATGGAGACAACTTAGCAGTATTTTTCATTTCAATTTAATAGATAATTGACACCAAAGAAATGCAGCAACATCAACTGAATCTCAAAAATACCTCCATGGTGAAATCATGCAATAATAGCCTCTGGTATGATAATTTTATTCTACTGTATCTACTTGCAGTATATCAAAAATCTAATTTCTGGTCCCCATTAACAATTACAACATGCTTATTTATACACCAGCATGAGAAAAAATCAAAATAATATATTATGTCGGCCCTCCACAAGATTCGGGCTCAAAATATGTTGGCCTGCAATGGTTACTCACACAGACTCATGTTGGCCCAACACTCTAAAATTCTATTTTTACTAGTGATTAGTCGGTGAGACACCCATATCGTCCTATCGAAGGCAATTCAAATGCTACCATCTCGTGTTCACTGTATTTCGCATTCGCTATAACCGTTGACCATCGGCGAGAAGTCATGCAGAAGTATTTCATTATACCGAAGGTCATAATGTAATCTAAGTGTCACCATGACAAGGAAAATGTTATTCCAAAGACAAGAGGCATCCCTTTGTTATTTTTCATTTCGCTATAGCCCCGTGCTGTCGGTGAGAAGTCACAGAGATCATTTTAAGTTTCACCAAGAGTCAGAAAACATTTCGAGTCGCCAAGACAACCTGTCTGTTACACCGAAGTCACAAAATCTGCCTATGTTCCTTCATTGTAACACTGTGGGATCGGGGATACCACATACCGAGATCAATATGTCAGGCCGAAAGGCACTCATTATATCTAAGTCGCCAGAACATAAGAAATCTCCCGCCGAACAACACATTTCATTCTATCCGCTTCGCTATAGATCACAAATATCGAGGAGACCAAATGGAGAAAACATCCCATCCCGCCAAAATCCTCGAGCCATAATATATTTCCAAGACACCAATACACTTATACCAACAGAAAAGCCTTGTCCAATGTATGTCACTGTAGCCTATCACACTTGGGGAGATATGTAGAGTACACAATGTTCCACTGAAACATCCCGAGCACATACCAATTCACCGAGACAATTCAGAATTGCCGCCGAAGATCCCTCATCGTATTCCATCAGCGAGACTGGAGGTCCCTACGGCGAAGTAGCCAAGTCTGGCCGAAGGTAATCCACAATGCACTTGTTGTTGAGACACCCTAATTTCGGTAAGACGCTAGGCCGACTGTTTGACTCCCACCAAAGAATCTTCTCACATGCACAAGTCAGGGAGACAAACAAAACTCGATGAGACCCTATCCCAAAAGCCATAAGATATGTCGATAACTGCCAATAGAAAAAAAGATAGTTGCCACGATAGAGAACATGTCATGCCGAAAACCACCTACAAGAAAAGTCCATTCGTTGTGACAGATAATAATTCTTGCCAATAGGCAACACAGACTTATTGCAAGTAGAAGAAGCACAACAGGTCAGGGAGATAAGAATGAACCTATGCCGATATGGACCCAGACATGAAAAATGCACAACCCGATTGATTCAATGGGACAATATGGTAAACTATAGATTAAAAAAGCATATGGTCAGACCAAAACTGGAAGTTTATGAATGAAAACTTATGTAAAAGCACCAGATTTTTATAGTTCTAACATGAGGAACAACCCATGGACATGAATATTGTAGATTTGTAGGAACAACTATAGGCAACACAAGTAGAGGCATAGCAGCTATAGGTAGAGAGAGACATAGACATTATCAGGGCCCAACGTGCAAAGAAGACCTCCATTGATTTCATGAGTAGATGTAGTGAATTGATGGCTAATATTATTTGGGAGTTATGGAGGGTGATCAAGGTAGAGCAGTATTACAAGGAACTTTATGAGAGGGAGGTACCTCTCAAGTGTAGAGAGCCCAACGTCTCATAGGTGGAGAACAGATCTTAAAGCAAGTCGCACTCGAGATGAAACCAGAGCAACGATGGGGTCTCATTGTCATTGCTTTCACCATACTAGCAACCACCAAGACACAAGGCTTTAGGGTCACAGTAGCATCATGATATATATCCATCCATAAGCTCGTACCCATCATGCGATAGGGGGAGCATAGGGTAGATCATTTTTATTATATTTAGATACTGAAATTTATATTTTGACTAAGCCTGTGCATTTTTTAGATCATTTTGATATTGTACTATGACACTTATTATTTTTGGTTTATATATGTGAGATGTATGATGTTGGTAGTGATTATTTGATGTATGATCTATTATGCATGTTTCTATATGATGGATGATGATATTATGATGTTATGCACTTATATGTTTATGATATGGTCCTAAATGTTATGATGCATTATGGATGTATGATGTATGATTTGTACTTATACATGATTCTCTATCTTATGATATATGAATGGATGCACTTAATTTATGATGGATGTATATGACTTTACCTTTATGTTCATGCCCTCTATATGTGAAATGTATGATTCTTATGTGGATGCACATGCGGTACATGCTTTATGATGTTGTGGATGCTTTATGATTATGTCACATGGATATTCACGATGTATGCAAATATAATAAGATAAATGATGAATATGGATATGGATGGTGTATATGAAATGTGATGATTATGTATTATTTACTTTTTGATATGTAAATGTGATATGTATGGGATAAAATATATGCAATGAGATGTATGTTGATGCTTTATGAGTGCAAGATGATATTATGCAATTATGACATAACATGTAATACTTATATGGATGTGTGTATGCATGTATGTATGATGAAAATATCTATGATGCAATATGGATGATATAGCATGTTTATGATGATTCTTGTGATGCTTTATGATTTTTATATGCTTCTAACATGATTATTTATGTAAGATATTTTTGTGTCATAGGACACTATCAGGATTATTGTAGATAGAAGAGGTGAGAGTACAAAGAAGATAGATGTTAGTGCAGAATTAGTCAAATGAAAAGGGAGGGATGATATTCTTGCTTAATAGATGTCAACTTGCATGTTTATCATCATTGGGAAACAAAATTATAGCAACTAGACAATAAACACCATGGTATGACATAAACCAAGGTGTGAAATTTTATCCCCTTGTGAAAATAAACACTCAATAGACAAGGAATGCCATGACTCAAACGAAGGACCTAATTACCCCAATCTTTTTGTCAAGACAAACTACAACCAAAAATAAAAATAAAAAAGGTCATGAACCATCATCTCTCCTCTAAATCCTTTTTAGGACATCCTCAACATGGATAGTAACATGACTAAAGACAAATCACAAAGATAAGACCAACTAGACCAACAAATTCAACAACCATTTAGATCATTTTCCATAATTGATTGCTGATAGAATTGACGTGATTGATTGGTTGATTGGTTGAAAAGTTTGATTGATAGATTGACCAAATTGATTAGGTGACAAGGTTGATTGGTTGATAAGGGTGACTTATTAATTGATTATTTGACCAGATAAATTGATTGAATGAACAAGATTGATTGTTTGACCTAATTGATTGATTGATGGGATTGACCAATTGAAAAGATCAAGATTGATAAGTTGACCAAATTAAATAATTGATAGAATTAACAAATTAACAAGATTGATTGACCATGCCTAGTTTCAAGAAAGACATATCTTGTATAAGGAAAATGACAAGGTTTAAAAATGATCAATGTCCTAATTTAGGAAGGATGCATCCTAAACAAGACAAAATGATAAGACCACTGACTTGAAAAGGATTCGAAATTGGAAATTTTACAGTTTGGATTGAAGAACTATTGAATAATTGATCTATTGATTCAAGATTTGGTTTGGATATATGTTTTCTTGTGTTCAAAGTGTTGATCTTAGCAAGGGACAACTTATATAGGACTAATGACAATAGACCAAGACTAACCTGAAAAACCCTAAAGGATTGACCTAGCACCTTAGGGGCTCATTGAAAGATGGCCTTTCTTATGTTATACATGTAGAGACATCATAGTTCGAACAACTTGGACCAAAAATCACACATTATTATGATGTGAATCATGATTGATTTGACTCAACAAAACCCTAAGGTATTGACCTAGTGCCTCAGGGGCTCATCAAAATATGGCATTTCCTATGTAGCAATGCACAAAGACAATGTAGTTCGATTGGACTTAGACTAACACAAACTATGACTTTGACTCTATTTTTGGAGTTTTGGGGCTTAATGATTTTTTTGGATTTTTGAAGGTTTTATGATTTTTTTGGATTTTGACATTTTATGATTTTTTTGGATTTTAAAGGTTTTATGATTTTTTTGGATTTTTGAAGGTTTAAAAGTTGATACCATGTGTAGGAACCCATAAAGATGTAGGTTGAGGAATTTCCCCTAGTCAGGTATAGGACCAAGTTATTATGTGTGAGGGGATTGATGGATGCCAAGGATGGTCATGAAAGGTGAAGGACATTAAATGTCAATGATTCTCATACCATGAGAAGGATAAGAAAGCTTTATTATGATAAGTGAAATATGGGGTGATGCAGGAAGAAAACCAAATAGAATGATGGTACACAATAGAGCAGATACCGACTACACATGGTACCTCTTTGCCAAGTTTTCACTATGGTACTTATCCAAAGCACCACCAAAGTGGTTTTCACTATTAGATGAATTATTTCTCTTTACTATTTTTTATTTTTTATTTTTTTCCATTTTTTTGATTTTTTGTTGTCACCAAGACACCTGTTTTCCAAGTTTTCATCACGGTGATGATTTTTTGAATTTTTTTGAATTTTTTAATATTTTTTTGAACTTTTAACGAGATTCTCTAAAAGCTAGGTGTAATACCTAAAAAGGTGCATGTTGTTGATAGGCCCAGGTAATGGTTCACCTTCAAGAGTAGAAATTTAATAAGCATTGGATCCAAATGTTGTCATTATGATGTAAGGACCAAACAATTAGATGTATCTTTGAATGACCATGCTAGATCAAAGGGTGTGAATGATAAATATGGAGGATTATTGATGTGGTTGACGAAGGGAGATAGGGTATTATTCCTAATTTGCACACTATATGGGTTGTCAGGCTTCACACAAAAATGAGTTTGGGCAACCAAATAGCTACGACACGTGAAGGAGTCATCCTTAGAGTTCCATCAAGAAACATTACCAACCGAGATTGTGTGATATAATGGGTGCATGGAAATGGATGGATTTGGAAGAGTGTATGGATTGGGTGAAAATAATGAAAATGGAGACTTTAGATCAACAAAATATTCTTTTGACATTCTGCTTTGATAGATTCCAAAGTTATTTTTTATGAAGATGAATTATTGGAGATTAACTTTTCTTACTTTCATTCTTGAATTTTATTTTTATCTTTGACTTGTCCAATAGCTTTTGATTTTGACTAAAATAATTTTCTTGATCTTTCTTTCTTTGCATTCTTTCTTTTGATTTTGGATCTCCATTAGAAAAAAGAACTTTCACCTTTGATTCTTGAGTTATATCCTTGTTATTTTCTTGAGGTGATACTTGTTAATCATGTCTATGAGGTGAATAATTGTGGGTGAGATGGATGAGTTGAATGAAGTGAATGAGATGGATGAGATAGATGAGGTGACAAAAACGTGTGGTTCATAAAAAATATTAGCAATGCACTCAATGGATTCTTCATGACTATCCTTTTTGTCATTGTTAAAAACATAAGAGGCTTGCACATCCTTAACGAGTTGGCAAGAAGACTTAGTAGAGGTAACAATAGGAGATACATATCCTAACCCAAGATGGTTGAAATGGAAGGGTGATGGTTCAAAAGATGGAATGGAAGGAAAATAATCATTAGATGGAGGGGGATGATCTTGAACATCCTTCATAGGATCATGAGAAAATATGGCAAAGATGAAGGTATCATCAAAATACCAAAAGGTTTCAATCTAGGCACGACCATCTATTTGCATATTCTCACAAAGATTTGAAGTTGGCTTAACATCATTCTTAAGAGTCTAGATATCCTTAGCAACATTAACATTTTTACATATGGATGACTTCTCAGCACAAAATGAACTATCCATATGATATTCTCCACATCCCATGTCATGGATCTAGAACTTGGTTTTAAAAGGTGTGGTGAATGGAGTGAATGATTTGATGAGGGAATATGGATCAATATAATACGATAAGGTGGAAGATGAAGCTTCTGGATTTATGGGCACTTGATGCTCAATGGTTCCTCTTAGATTACTATAGTACTAAAAAGGATCAGGATCACATGGTATAGTAATTTCAAGGCCATTGTAGGGAAAACTCAAGCATTAATAGTAAGTAGAAGATACAACTCTCATGGTGTGAATCCATGGGTGACCTAGGAGAATATTATAAGAAAATTCTAGATCTAAGACATGGAACATTGTCCTCTAAATAGCAGGGCCAACCCTTATGGGAAGTGCTATTACTCCTTGCTCCTTCGAATGAGTGCTCAACATCATCATAAGCCTTGATAACAATTTTCATAGATTGAACTATGTAAGCCTTAGAGAATCTCAATACTATAACCAATTTTAGGGTACATATGTTGAGACCTGCTCCACCGTCTACCAAAACTTGTCTGATTTTATGTTTATTAATGTAGAATTCAAGGTGTAGGGGATCATTATGATTTGGATTTCCTATGGAAAGGTCTTATTGGGAAAAGGTGACATGGTGAGGTGTAGCTAGGTATCCAATCATGGCCTGAAAGTGGTAAACATTTAGGTCAAAGGATACAAATGTATCTTGCAAGGCTTTGTATAGAATAGCCTTATGCTCTCAAGAAATGTGAATCAAATCAAGAATGGATATCTATGTGGGCATTTGTCCTAAATGATCAAGGTCGTTATACTGATTTTTTGGTTGTAGATTAGAGGTAGCCCCTTGAAGGGTCACCTTAGCTCTATGGGTAGTGACGACACATTCTAAAATTTTGTTAATGGTTATGGTATCAACATGATTATCAAAGGATCGAATGTGATTGATCCAATATAGTCATGCATAACATGAGTATAATTAGTACTATTATTTTTTCCTAAAATGGAGGCCTTCCCTTTCCCATGACCTTGCAAGGGAGTTTTGAATATGCTATGATCGAATTTGGATTTTCCTTGTGAGCTATCTACTAATATGTCTCCTTATTCAATAAGGTCTTGAATGAGGTTCTTGAGTTTCCAACATGATGATGTCTTGTGTCCTTTTCCATGAACATCAAATATTTATAAAAAATCATTTTCATTCAACCAGTTAGGTTTGAAAAAAGTTGGTTCATGTGTCTTAATGTTTGGAAGATGAATGATATTTGATTATAAAATTTTCTTAAAACCAACTCAATGGGTTCCCCTAAGGGTGTATATGTTCTTTTAGTGCATGGAGGTCCTTTGTATTATTGATTATTTTGAACTCATTCAATATTTGATCATGGCTGGGTATTGGTGTGTTTAATGTAGGGGGGCCTTAAAGATGAAAGGAGGAGTTACCTTGATTTACCACTTTAGCATCCAAAAATCCATCATTGGTGACGTTACTATTTCAAGACTAGGATTTACCCTTGTCACTAAGAGCATTTGGGGTTTCTTTGAAGATTTTGACTAGTCCCTTTTCCACAAGAGCCTTCTCAATAAAGACCCATTTTTCAATGACATATTCAAAGGTTGTACAACATTGAATTTAAAGTTGGATCACTAATTATGTATGGATACTTTCTATGAAAATGGTCACCTATTGTTTTCCAGGTACGTGATAAGGAAATTTATTAGCCATGCTACACCATCTTTGATAAAATGATGTAAGTGATTATCCCTTTTTTTGTTTGGTGGTGCACAATGTTGCTAAGGTCAAGTCACTTTCTATGTTATAGGAAAAGTGATTAATGAATGTATCAGCCAATTCAACCCATGTTCATATTTCAGAAGGAAGTGTTATGCCTTGCATAACCACCCCATTTTATTTTATTTATATTTTCAAACAAAATGGGTCCCCCCTTTTTCTTTTTATGTTCATCGCCTTTGGTTGTTTGGGGGGGTCTTAGGAGTCCTTTTGTTTTCCTCCTAACTTTGTCTTTTGTTCTGTCGGAGCAAGGTCCAGAGCTAAATCTGAACATTGAACTCTTTCAAGGTTTTTGGTTTGGTTTCCATCCTGACTCCGACTCCGCCTTTTCTTTTTTTTTCTTTGTTGGTTATTTCAACTAACATTTGGGTTGGTTCTTTTCTCCTGTTTGTTGGTCATTTTCCTCTGGTTTTGTGTTTTGTGCCTTAGGATTTTTCCTTTTGTTATTCTGGCAGATGCAGAACGCAGACCGAAACCAAACTCTGGAACTTTTTCTAAGTTCCAGGTTCCTGTTCCTGGTCTAGTCCCGGTTCAGCCAAACTCGTTTGTTTTGCCTTTTGTCCTAATCGTTTGGTCGTGGGATGTTTTTCTTCCCTTCCCTTTTTCTTTTCTAGCTTTTTTTCATCATCTCTTTGTATGTTGTCGGAGGCGGGGTCGGGAAGGAATCCGAACTTGAAACTTGGAAAAGTTTCAGTGTCGGATTTGGTTTCGTTTCCACCCCCATTGTGGTTCACCCAGGATCTAGTTTTGCTCCGATCTCACTTGCGTTTATTTCTGGGTTTCTTTGCTTTTTGGAAGATCCAGAGCTGGAAAGTGCGTTGGACTTGGAAATGATGGTTATTTCATGTTTGGTTCCCGTTCCGACTCTGGTCCCGATCCTGGTTCCATCTTGGCTCCACCCCCGCCGGTATTAAAGGTAAGTGTTGTTTCTGGTTCAGATTTGGTCCCTCCTCCGCCAGAGTTGAGTTTCTTTTTGTTGAGTATAATTAAATCAAGGATATATGAAAGGTGGGATGAATGGTGATATTTCCTATGCTTCAGAGGACTAATGAAGGCATTATTTTGTAGGGTTAAAGCATGTCGAGAGGGACTGATGTTGTTTCTCAAGGGAGTCAACCCAAGAAGGTTCTAGGCCGACAGGAAAGCGTAAAGGAAGAAGCCACGAGTATTAATAACAAATGGGTGTCTGCTAGAAAAAGTAGATCGACATTAATGACAGTGCTTCAGAGCATTCAAAGCAACTTTGTGGAAGCAGTTTTTGAGGTCAAGGATGAAATGTGTGATGTCTTAATGGCGGATACGAGGGCAGCGAAGTTAATGATGGTGGTTGTAAAAGATCTAGAAACCATGCCTAAGAGCAATCTTTCACAGACTTGGGCAGGTATATGCATTTAATGCATCATTGACTTTGTCCCAAATTCTTCTAGAGTTGACTCCTTTTGTAACTGGATTATTTTGTAAACCCTAAAATAGGGGCCAACGCCTTTTGGTAGTTTTGTATAAATATGACACTTTCACCTCTTTGTAAAAGAGAGACACAGAATAGTGGAGATAATAGATCTTTTTATCTTCTTTTAGGGTTAAGAATTAGCAAGCTAGGGTTTACAGCAGTTAGGTGTTTTTAGTTCAATAGGAAGAGGAAGTAATGTATCTTTCAGATTTCCTTAGTATAGATGGAGATAATTTGAAGACATGGGTTTTCTGTACACTGGTGATCTTGCCAGATTTGTAAATGTTGTTTATCTATTTCACCAACAGTAGAAGCAGCTAGATTTAAAATCTACTTCATATTGTGCTCCAGAATGATATTCATCTTGGATTAATCATTTGATTTGGAAAGCTTTCAAGGAATGAAATTTTATCTTATGTTTTGTTTAAATGATGATTTGCAATCTACTGTTGAAGTTTGTACTGTGAATGAATGAAACTATGTATTAATTACAAGTTAACTTTATTCTGCAGTTTTAGTTTAGGAATTCCTTGGAAGGTAACAAGTCTGATTAAGTTGGATAAATCAACATTCTCTTCAGTTTAAAAGCTTTGATCTATCTTTTTTCCATTTCTTTAAAACCACCGGTTAAAGTAGGGTTAAATATATGTTTGATCTTATAACAATCCAGAAGCTCAACACCAACAGGCCCCTTGAACATTATAGTTATAACAACTATTGAGTGAAATCAGCATAGTCGAGAACCGATTACCAGGACCTTGGGAGTTAGATATCCATGTGTTATCTTTCTTTTTCAGGAGAAACAAAATAGTAATATTCTGTTTAAATGTTGTTGTGTTGTTTTGACCATCAATAGAACTGGCGCTAGAAGGAGGACCTAGAAGAGAAAACTGGATAATATTGGGTTTTCTCACCAGAAAGGTCCCATAGAGTTCTTCGATCAACTGAAAACTCACCACCTTTGATAGAACTCAAGACCCCAACAAGACACAAAATTCACAAGACTGGGACAACCATTATACTACCCTTGTCAGCTCCACTCACTCCTCCAGGATTTTCACCAATACCTTGGTGGATACCTGTCAATCCATCACAAACTCCATCTCAAGTTCCATTATAGCTAGCTCAACCCCCACCACCGCCACCAATGGAATTTTTTATGAATAATCCTTCTCCATTAGGGACTATTCCTGGAGGCTTTCATGATATGCCTAAGAATCTTGAGAGATTTTGTCCCAAATACATTCATGGCAAATAAAGGAGTGCTGAAGAGCACATACAAGCTTTTAAGGACACTTGTAGCAGAGCCTAGATATCTCACCATGATGTGGTTTGTAGGTTGTTCCCTTATTCCTTAGGGGATATGGCATACAACTGGTACCTAAATCTTCCACAAGGTTCTATTGTGAGCTGGACAGATCTGGAGAATGCTTTCATCAATCAGTTCAGGGTTTATGTGGATCCAGCCATTTTGTTACACAAATTTTCTACCATTAGGAAGGAGCCATGTGAATCCCTGCCCTTGTTCAATACCAGGTTTCAACGAATGTATAGGAGACTGCAAGACCCCTATCTAGTTGCTAAGAGTAGTGTCATTTAGGCATATTTTAGAGTTATAGACCCTTTGCTTGGCCTGTTCCTACAAAGTACTTATTAGCTGGAAGATATTGATTCCCTGTCTAAAGTTTATCATCTAGCCATCAAGCTACAACAACAAACTAGCTCTCAACAAGGAAATTTGGGATGAGGTTTTCCTTCAATAGGATATCAGATGCCTAACCCAACCCATTTATTCAATACTATCCCAGGGATGTCTCCTTCCCATTATGGACCTATATCTGAGTTGCAGACTCAATCTCCTATTCCATTCTTTGCCAATGGAGCTCCTGACTTCTCTCAACAATCGCAGGCTCATCACAGTCAACATGGTCATCATAATCAAACGGGAATACCAAATCCTATTGGTCAGCCACCTATTGCTAAGAGTGTCGAGAGTGAAAAGACAGTTCAACTCACAAATGATGTGGAGACCTTAAAGAAAACTTTGTCTCAAGTCACAAATGATATGGCTCAGCTTAAACTGAACCCCTCTCAAAACCAAGGTAATTACCCTAATCATATTAATAACAATCAGGGTAATTATCCAAACAATTACAATCACAGCCAAAGGAATTATCAAGGCCAAAACTCCCCTAACCAAGGATATCAAAATCAAAATAGAGGATATAACCAGAGGCCAAATAACAACTGACAATGGAATATGGGGCCAAATAACGGTGGAGTTTCTCACAATTATCAAGCTAATGAGGACAGGTTGCATGTGGCGAATGTGGCTGACCTCAATTTTATGACTAATCAGTGCAGGTTGCATGATACTGTAACTCATTCCGAGGTAAATTGCCTTGAAATGGAGAAGGTCATAAAAATGGCACAGGCAGATGCCCAAACGTTCCAAGGGAATTCAAACAAAGGAGGTGGCTCAGTGGATACAACTATGACTTATGACCTCTTTGAAAAACTTTCATTCCCAATGCAGAATGAGAATGAACCAGAGGAAGATGCGTATGATGCCCAAGCCTTTCAAACAAAGGGAGGACACTTCCTAAGAAATCAGAATAAGGGTCTGTTCACTACATCAGCACCACCTAACCATATGGTGCCTCTGAATCAGGGTGCTAATAACAACCCTCCTCCACCAAAGGGTCCACCTAACTTCCATGGAAAAGGTAATTCATCTGGTGTTTTTAGAGGTAATGAAAGGGTAAAACATAAAGTTGTGTCACACTTTATAAAGGAAATGACCAACATTGATCCAACTTTTAAACTTGAATCACTAAAAACTGACATATATGTTTTGAATTTTGAAATGATGTAAACTAGTAAAATATGTATTTTTTAGTATATTTTATGTTTTTATTTTTCTTAAAAGATTAAAAAATTATTTTAAACTAGTTTTTAATAAATTAACACTATACTTTAGTTGCTGATAAAATGCTGAAAAATGAAGTTGCATGGGACGTCAAACTTTTTATAGTAAATTTTTTTTTTCTTTCAATTTATTTTTGTGTATTTATAACCTGAAATTTTAGTGCATGGACATTTTTTTTCAATTTTGATAAATATATATTTTTAAATAAATATTTAAATGTGCATGAATCAAAAAATAGTTGTTTTCATCAGACGTCAACTTTCATATTAAATATTTATCTAAAATGGAAAAAAAATTATACCATCTTGAAATAGATTCTTTTATCTAGTGCATCATATTTTTTTCAAAAAAATTTAATAAGTTTTAGTATTTTTCCTTGGCATAGTAATCAACCTAATATTTTGTGTTGATAACCTACTTTTAGTACAAATAAAAAATAAAATATAAAAAATAATTAAACTATTTAAATAAATATATTTTTGAAAACTAAACTTATGGATCTACAAAAGGGTATTTTTATATATTTTTTAAAAATGTTATTTACATTAGCAGGAGTTATTGAAACTTCAAGTTTTTCAAATAATTTTATTTTTTTGGTAAATTGGACTCAAAGTGGCGCTCCATATATTTTTAGCCAACAATTTTAGTTGAAAAAGTTGTGGAAGTATCTAACTTAGCTAGAATGAATCTTACTAGATCATATGTTTGACCAAAATTGATTTTTATTTAGAAATACTTAAATTCAATTGTGTTGATAAGTTGGTTGAAAGTGTGACACAACTTTGTGCTTTTACCTGAAAGCTATAACATAGAATTTGATATTGTTTCTGAGATGCAGAAACAAAAAACCTCTTTATCATATTTTGACATCCTAAATTGGTGCCCTACCCAACGAGAGATAGTGCTGAAAGTTTTGGAAGAAGCTGATAAATCAAAAGGGAAAACCAAGGTGGCACCCACTACAGACATGAACACAACTTTGTTAGAAACAAGGTAGGTACCCTACCATTTCTTTTAAGTTTGAGAATCTGTGGGAAGAATCTACATAATTGTTTACTAGATTCAGGGGCTTCTGGCAATGTGATGTCATTTTCTATATGCAAGAAATTAGGATTGAACCCTGTCCAAACAAACAAGAAGGTCATCCAACTCAATAAAACAGAGGTGAATGTAGTTGGAGAATTGAGAAATATACATGTGCAAGTAGGGTCTGACCCTAGGATTTTAACCAATATGGATATTCAAGTAGCAGACATTCCCGAGACTTACAGTATGCTGTTGAGTAGAGATTTAATGAAAAGTATAGGGGGATATCTCTCCCTTGACTTTTCACATATGTGGCTACCATGGAGGGGAATGCCTACCCAGATTAGGATTGAAAGTGAGCCTCGTCTTAAACATATCATCACTAAATATGACTATCCCAATGAGGTAGCTTATTTTGAAACCGAAATAGGGGTTTTTAAAAGAGAGGAAATTCTGACCTTTTCGGTTCTTGATTCTAATGATTTGACAATGCAAAAATTTCCTGATCCCATGATTAATGTAAACCAATAGGTATTGATCAGGAAGCTACAATAGGATCAGTTGGTCTTAGGGGAAGATATCAATTTATAGTCTTCTACTCCCTAATTGGGGCAAGATACACTACCAAAATCATTCAGAACTGACCTGCCAACCTTGCATTGGTGTTTTAAATCATGTTTCCAAAACCAAAGGGACCCGCCCAAGTCACCTTGAGGCCATTTCAGATCACTTCTCATTCAAAGCCAAAAATGCAACAATGTTAACCAAGGATAATATACCTTCAGAGGAAGACCCTCCTCAAACCAAACCTAACCCGTTCTCAATACCAGACCAACATAGTTATGATGAACAACCCCAAGGTTTGTTTGATACCCCTGCACTCACAAGTATACCAAAACCCAAGGGATTAATCAAAGATACAGGTGGCTGTCAGAAAGATATTAGGAGTACATGATATATCTGACCAGGAATTGGATATTACACCTGATGACCCTATTAAACACCCATTCCCAATATTTGATGCAAAAGATCAAGTGCCCCCACCTATGGTTCATCTTATCCAAACACCCACAACAATCTCAAAGGAATCAACCCTAGCTCATGATCAGCTATGGACCCTCACGTTTGATGAATTCAAATCCAAAAAAGGTTGTGGTGTTGGGATTGAATTAACCAGCTCGAAAGGGAAAACATTTTCGGCTTCTTATAGGTTGCAGTTTGGGTGCACTAACAATATAGCAAAATTATGAAGCATTAGCTCAGGGACTGATGTTTGCACATCAGAAAAGTTCACTGCCTTGATGGTTAAAGGAGATTCAGAAGTGATTATCAAGCAATTATGCAGCCAATACACATGTCACAATAAAAGGCTGGAAGCTTATAGCAATCGGGTATGGAACCTAATTGAAGACTTTGATGCTTTTGGGATTAGTTTAATTCCTAGAGAGGACAATCAAATAGTCGATTCATTAGTTGTTGCCACAAGTACCCTAGAACCCATGCAAGGCTCCAAGCTTAAGATATTCTTAGTACAATTGATATCCACCCCGACTGTTCCCAATAATGTCAGGAACTTTCAAGTCTTCTACGATGACCAACATATCCTTGCTTTTCTATCAAGCTCAGATGTTTTCGAAGGACAAATCATCGATGATTCTGATAGGGATCAAGGAGACTAGGACCCCAAAGACTGTGATACAAAGGGGGTCCTCAATTTAAAAATTAATAGCCTTCCCAAGGGAATGGTGGTCCTAGAAATAATTTTTGGTTCAAACCCAAGGGCTCGGGAAAAGGTATCAACTGAAGATAAAGGAGGTGAATATGAAATTGTTAACCTAGCTGATTATGGCCCTGAAAGAAATTTTTACATAGGGAAAGCATGCCCTGAAGCAATTAGAAAAGATATACTGAGGGCACTAAAGAAAGATGTTGCTGCAATTGTTTGGGGGTATGAAGATCTAAAAACATTTGATACTTCTGTGATAACTCATGCTATTCCTTTGAAGCTTGAAGCTAAACCATTTCGGCAGAAACAATGTCCTATCAATGCCCTGATTGAGCCACTGATCTTTAAGGAAGTTCATAAATTGCTTTCTACAAGAATAATCTTCCTTGTACGACATTCAACATGGGTGGCTCTTGGTTCCGGTTTGTAAGAAGAATGGAGAGATCAGGCTATGTGTAGATTTTAGGAATCTGAATAGAGCTTCAGAAAAAGACAACTACCCACTCCCTTCTCTGGATGAAGTCTTGCAAACTGTCAATGGGTCTCAGATGATGTCATTCTTGGATGGCTATTCTGGGTACAATCAGGTGGTCGTTAATTATGAAGACAAAATGAAGACATCCTTCACTATTAAGTGGGGAACATTTGCTTACAGAAGGATTCCATTTGCTCTGATAAATATTGGAGCAACCTTTCAGCGTGCCATGGACATAGCGTTCAAAGATTTGATTGGTAAATGCATCACCATTTACATGGATGACCTAACAGTATTCTCTAAAGATAGACTAAACCATGTTACAGACTTGGCTAAAGTTCTTGAAAGATGTATCTGATATGGTGTCTCTCTGAATCCTAAAAAGTGTGTGTTCAGGGTTTCTGAAGGGAAAATTTTGGGACACATAATCTCAGAAAGAGGGATATCAATAGATCCAGACCGAGTTGAGTCTATTTTAAAGTTAACCATGCTAGGAAGTAAGAATGAGATGAGATCTTTCTTTGGAAAGATCAACTTTGTGAGAAAGTTTATCACAGGTTTTGTAGAGATTGTTAAACCTTTGAACGAAATGATGAAGAAAGATGCTAGAATAGAATGGAGTAACGAGGCAAAGGCTGCCTTTTCTCAAGTCAAGCAATCCATTTTAGAAGTGCCAGTCCTCACCAACCCTGACTACTTGAAGCCATTTTATGTTTATAATTTTGCCTCTGAACACTCATGTGCAGTTGTCTTGACACAACAAAGAGAGGAGGGGGATGAAAGGCCAATTGTCTTCATGAGTTCTCCATTTAAGAATGTTGAAGTCAAGTACCCACCTCTTGAGAAACAAGATTTTGCACTGGTTAGAGCTGTCAAGAAGTTCAGGCACTATATCCTTCGAATTCAAATTATTGTTGTAGTTCTTGATGCTGCTGTGAAGTCTCTACTTATGCTGAGCGAGTTGGGAGAACGAAGGGGGAAATGGATGGCTATTCTACAGGAGTTCAATTTGGAAATTTTCCCTATGAAAATTGTCTAAGGTCAAGGCCTATCTAAATCAATGGCAGATGCTGGTGAGAACATTATTTGTCAACAATACACAACATAGTTCTTTTCCAATGACCCTTGGTATGTCGATATCATTTATTTTGATGCTCAATAATCGGTGCCCAGAGGGAATGAATACAACTCAGAGGGAGCACTGAGAATGAAAAGCTTCCATTATATGCTCAAAGGAGGATTGTTATATAGGAATAATTTTGAGGGAATTTACTTACGATGTCTTGATCAGCGAGAGGCTAAGCATGCAATTGCTAAATTTCATGGTAGGAATGGCATAGGACATGGGTCAACAAATTCGTTAGCACATCAGATCCTCAGATCTGGTTATTATTGACCCCATGTGTTTAAGGATTCCCACCAACACGTAAGGACATGTCATGTATGTAAAAAAAATTGCATCAAGGGAGCGCCACTCAGCATTGCAGCATGTTTATGAGGTAAGGCCATTTGCCCAATGGGCACTTGATTTTATTGGGGTAATTAACCCAAATTCTTCTGCAGGACACAAATTCATTTTGACCACCACAGATTACTGCATGAGATGGATAGAAGCTATGCCTTGCAAGAACAACACAACAGGAGTAGTAATCAAGTTCCTCACTGAATGCATCACAACCAGGTTTGGAGTACCCTTTGCATTGGTATGTGACAATGGCCCTGCCTTTTCTTCTGTCGAGTTTATATCATGGGCTTATGATCATAAAATTGTTTTAAAGTATTCTTCCAACTATTATCCACAAGGAAATGGGGTTGCAGAATCAACCAATAAGAATCTCCTAGGAGTAATAAAAAAATTGTTAGAGAACAATCCTAGGGATTGGCATACTCAGTTAGGATTTGCTTTATGGGCAGATAGGACTAGGATCAAGGTTGATTTGAATACTTCACCATTTAAGCTAGTATATGGCCAGGAGCCTGTGTTCCCTATTCACTTGCAAATACCTGTCCTAAAATTTATGCATAAATTTTACTCTAGTGATGATAGGATTGAAATAAGGTTAGCTGGCTTGTTGAAGTTAGAAGAGTAGAGAGACGCTGCCTTGCATCAACTCTTTAGACACCAGGCTGTTGTCAAATGTTGGTTTGACAAAAGAGCCAAAATCAAGGCTTTCAAAATATCAGACCTTGTGCTGCTATGGGATAAGGCTAACGAAAAGAAAGGCGATCACTAGAAGTTTGATAAGCTTTGGTTAGGTCCCTATCAAATTGCTGAAATCCTAGGAGAAAATGCTTTCCAACTAAGCAGTTTAACAAGAGAACCTGTTCCATTGCCTGTCAATAGACACTTCCTTAAACATTACTTTGGATCTTGAAAGTTTGATAGTCTGGGTTGTATATATGTGAATAATTTGTTGTTTTGCTTGTAAATAGTTTTGTTGTTTTCCTTGCTTGCCTTTTCCTTTTTGTTCTTTTTCTTGTTGTTTCCTTTTTGTGTGGGGACCTTCATTTTATGCAGATTGAAGGGGGTTGTTATCTGAAGTATACCTTGGTTATTAGGAAAGAAGCTGGTTTAGATATTTTCAGGTTTTCTGATTAGATGATTTTGTCCTAAATTCATTGTTTTATGCCCATTATCAATAAGAGTCATGGAAAGTCTTTAAAACAAGGTGTAAAGTAAACAATCTTCATTAACTACAATTGAATCTACCACAAATCAATAGAAACATCTCCTTTTGTAATGGTACATTTGTCTTAGGGCGATGGTGTTGCAAGATTTGAGTGAAAAATCCAATTCCCCAGATGCTGTTATGAGGTCCACGGTAGTTTTCAACCCAACACAAATGTCAGACATCTGACATAATGAGAAAGAATTAAATGAAATATTTGAAACTCCAAGAGAAAAGAAAAGAAAGGAGAGAACTATCTAAGAAAATAAAACTCAATATGAATGGGTGATTCCATTATCTCTACCGAGGCTATGAATGCTTGACTGGCAGTAGAGCAATGCTCTAGGAAAACTAGAGGTATTTCCATCGGGGCTATGGACACCTGACTGGCAATGGAGAAATGCCTAGGATATCATTGCAACAGCTAAAGGGAATCAACTCATGTAGTTCAAATCTTGCACATTGTTTTTCCAAAGATGAGGAAAACTTTATAAAAAGGGTGATGCACCATCAAGCACACACATAGATTTAGGGGTAGCCAGTGTTGATTTACATTTGAGATTCTAGCTCAACCTTGGTTGTTAAAACTGACCCAACTGGAGTTGTGATGTCCATAAACCAGGAGTTCTGGGTAGCTAAATCCTTCAGTTTCTTGAAAATGGGTAAACCATTTTTCCAGCCAAGTCGCCATTTGTTATGCCTTGCATAACCACCCCATTTTATTTTATTTTCATTTTGGAACAAAATGGGTCCCCCCTTTTTCTTTTTATGTTCATCACCTTTGGTTGTTTGGGGCGGTCTTAGGAGTCCTTTTGTTTTCCTCCTAAGTCTGTCTTTTGTTCTGTCGAATCTGGGTCCAGAGCTAAATTTGAACATTGAACTCTTTCAAGGTTTCTAGTTCGGTTTCCATCCCGACTCTGACTCTGCCTTTTCTTTTTCTTTCTTCTTCGTTGGTTATTTCGACTAACATTTGGGTTGGTCCTTTTCTCATGTTTGTTGGTCATTTTCCTTTGGTTTTGTGTTTTGTGCCTTAGGATTTTTCCTTTCTACCTTGGGCCTTTCCTTTTGTTGTTTTGGCAGACACGGAACGTGGACTGAAACCAATCTCTGGAACTTTTTCTAAGTTCCAAGTTCATGTTTCGGTATGGTCCCGGTTCCGCCGAACTTATTTGTTTTTCCTTTTGTCCCGATCATTAAGTCGTGGGATGTTTTTCTTCCCTTCCCTTTTTCTTTTTCGGCTTTCTTTCATCATCTCTTTGTATGTTTTTTGAGGCGGGGTCGGGACAGAATCCAACTTGAAACTTGGAAAAGTTTCAGTGTCGGATTTGGTTCCATTCCCGCCCCCATTGTGGTTCACCCGAGATCGGGTTTTTCTCTGATCCCGCTTGTGTTTGTTCCCAGCTTTCTTTTATTTTTTGCGGACCCGGAGCCAGAATGTGGGATGGACTTGGAAATGATGGTTATTTCCATGTTCAGTTCCTGTTCTAACTCCGGTCCCAATCCCGGTTCCATCTTGGCTCCGCCCCCGCCGGTATTAAAGGTAAGTGTTGTTTTTGGTTCGGATTTGGTCCTGCCTCTGCCAGAGTTGAGTTTCTTTTTGCTGAGTATAATTAAATCAAGGATATATGAAAGGTAGGATGAATGGTTATATTTCCTATGCTTTAGAGGACTAATGAAGGCATTTTTTTGCAGAGTTAAAGCATGTCGAGAGGGACTGATGTTGTTTCTCAAGGGAGTCAACCCAAGAAGGTTCTAGGCTGAGAGGAAATCATAAACGAAGAAGCCACAAGTATTAATGACAAATGGGTGTCTGCTGGAAAAACTAGATCGACATTAATGACAGTTCTTTAGAGCATTCAAAGCAACTTTGCGGGAGCAATTTTCGAGGTCGAGGATGAAATGCGTGATGTCTTAATGGCGGACATGAGGGCGAAAAAGTTAATGATGGTGGTAGTAAAAGATCTAGAAACCATGCCTGAGAGCAATCTTTCACCGACTTGGGTAGGTATATGCATTTAATGCATCATTGACTTTGTCCCAAATTCTTCTAGAGTTAACTCCTTCTATAACTGGATTATTTTGTAAACCCTAAAACAGGGGCCAACGCCTTTTGGCAGTTTTGTATAAATATGACACTTTTACCTCTTTGTAAAAGAGAGACACATAATAGTGGAGATAACAGATCTTTTGTATCTTCTTTTAGGGTTAAGAATTAGCAAGCTAGGGTTTACAACAGTTAGGCATTTTTAGTTCAATAGGAAGAGGAAGTAATGTATCTTTCAGATTTCCTTAGTATAGATGGAGATAATTTGAAGACATGGGTTTTCTGTACACTGGTGATCTTGCCAGATTTGTAAATGTTGTTTATCTATTTCACCAATAGTAGAAGCAGCCAGATTTAAAATCTACTTCATATTGTGCTCCAGAATGCTATTCATCTTGGATTAATCATTTGATTTGGAAAGCTTTCAAGGAATGAAATTTTATCTTATGTTTTGTTTAAATGATGATTTGCAATCTACTGTTGAAGTTTGTACTATGAATGAATGAAACTTTATATTAATTACAAGTTAACTTTATTCTGCAGTTTTAGTTTAGGAATTCCTTGGAAGGTAACAAGTCTGATTAAGTTGGATAAATCAACATTCTCTTCAGTTTAAAAGCTTTGATCTATCTTTTTTTGCATTTATTTAAAACCACTGGTTAAAGTAGGGTTAAATATATGTTTGATCTTATAACAATCCAGAAGCTCAACACCAATAGGCCCCTTGAACATTATAGTTACATCAACCATTGAGTGAAATCAGCACAGTCGAGAACCAATTACCAGGACCTTGGGAGTTAGATATCCATGTGTTATCTTTCTTTTTCAGGAGAAACAAAATAGTAATATTTTGTTTAAATGTTGTTGTGTTGTTTTGACCATCAACAGGAAGGTGCAAAAACCATTCTAGAGCCATCCCCAAAAGGCTTCAAGGAAATAGTCTCATCAAATATGTGGGCTCATAAGTAATTTCCATACATGCCATGTTAAATTCTTGTATATGCTCCACTAGATCCCCTTTCCCTTTGTATTTGTTAAATTTTGGAATGGTAAAATGTGGGGGGAAAGGTGGCATGTATAAATTTATGTTGAAAGGGTAAGGACACAATTCCTTCATAGAATATGTCTTCTTGTTTTTCCCCAATTGTATGTTTTCCATCTATTGTTGTATTGCTTACATCTATAGACACTGAAAATTTTCCTTTGCCTATTTACCCACCTTTTCATATCAATTCCTCCTTCTACTTGCATAATTGAATAGTTTTAATTATTTAATTATCTTTTAAGGTCATATTCCTCTATTAATTAAATAATTCTTAATTATTTAGTTAATTCATTTTTTTCTTTATTCTTCCCTTGATTAATTAAATAAATTTTATTTATTTAATTACATCACTAATAAGCCCCTTCCTTTCCATAATTAAATAAATTCTTATTTATTTAATTATTTTCATTGTTTTACTATAATTAAATAATTATTTTAATTATTTAATTATTCATTATCCTATTCTTCTATAATTAAATAAATTTTATTTATTTAATTATTTACTAATTTGTCATTTTCATCGACTTTTCAATTAAATTATTATTTAATTTAAAATTCAACATGTCACATGCCTTTTATAATTAAATAATGCTTTTATTATTTAATTATTCACCTTCCATCCCAAATTAAATAATTTTATAATTATTTAATTTTCTCCAACAACCTCTTTTTTTGGGCCAACCTCATTATTCGTGTCATTCTTACCTTCTCTTGTCTCATTAATTTTCCACCCTTGATTGAATTATCTTATAATTCAATCTTGGCCATTAATCCTTATCATTGCCCTAATTTTTCCCTAACCCTATTTCATACTACAAATTTCAATATTGGCCATTGATTAAGACATCTTATTGACATCCAATCTCAACCATCAATCCAAATCAGACCTAACCTATAAATCAACCCTCTCATAAGCCATTTGGGGGGTTGATTCTTCAAGTATCCTTATGCTACCAAAATCATTCTTGAATCATTCATCCATTTCTATCTATCATCATTTATCTATCTTTGTCTCAATGTTATGCTGCTGAATTGAGCAACCAACATATCAAATCAATCAACCAATTCATTCATCATTGTGTTTATTTAAGGTATTGAAGATTTGGATTAGGTAATGCATGTTATTGTTTTATCATTTTTATTTTATCCAAATTTTTCATATACATCATCTATTACATTAAGGTGTCCATAGTGGATGGTGTCATGTTGGGTTGTCCTTGCATAAGGGGATCAAAATTGGTGTTAAGGGTGTTGTATGATAAATTTGGCACCACTGTGTGATTAGGATTAACATTTTGATGCAAAGGATTTGGATTTCCTTGTTCATAAATGGGTGTAAATGTGGCATTGGTATTGATTTGATTTTGTTGTATGAAATTGGCATTGGGTGTGACATATTGTTGTGATGGAAGGGGACTGGTGTTCAAATTTTCTTCAAAGGTCATGTTGGTATTTGGTGTAGCATTGATTTTTTGTGTTGGCACCTTATATGTAACAATATGGATTCTCCTTATCTTGTTTGGTGGATTTTGACTTGCATTGATTAGGGGTGCATTGTTTTGTGTGCCAAAAGGATTTGAAAATGTTGCACCCATGAGATTAGAAGATGAGCTTCCAAATGTGAATGTTGAGGTATTTTTTCTCTTAGCCCCAAATATTGGTGGATTGGGAATGTGTGTAGTTTTTGCAATGTGTGTTGTGGACCCAAGGGGTAAGCTAGTGAACATTTTTTGTGACATGGGTTGACCTTGTGTGAATGTGTATTGACTTAGACCTTGAGTTTGGGATTTTGTTACTCCCTCTACAATTTTGGAAGCGTCAAAGTCAAATGGGATTTTAGCACCTTTCTTAGAAAGTGCAAGAAAGAATTTGTTTGGGTCTATGCAAACAAGCTCATCCAAAATGCGTATGATTCTTGGGTCTTGGGTAGCAAGTTCAATTTCTTTAGGGGTCAAACGTCTATTAACATCAGTTAATATGAGATTGAAAAATGGATTTGATGTTTCCCTATGTGTTGTTTTAGGTGGATTTGATTTTGATCCAAGGTTTGTTTCCTTTCTAGGACTAAAAAGGGAATCACTTTAAGAGTATGTGTCCTTTCTTTTTCCTCGTGACCTTGTTTCAACCATGTAAGACTTGCAACCTAAGGATTGAAAATGTAAAGGTGGGTAATGCAAGGTGAAATATGAGACTAAGCTATATTTTTAGAATTTTTGAATTTTATGAAGGTATGAGGATATCAAATGTTAATGCACTTAAGACTAAGGTTTGAGATGTAATGATGATAATGACCCTATGACCAAAGAATATGATATGTAATGAGACCAAATAAGATTATGACCAAGGTTTTAATATGAAACTAAGATTAAGGAATGTCAAATGAAACTAAGGGTATGCACCTTTAGACTTAAGAAAATGTTGCCAACCAAGATATGGTAGTCCAATGTAACAAACTGAATTTTTATGACCTCAATAGGACAATATGTTGATAAGATGATGTTCTGACAAAGATGAGTCTAAACTAAGAAGTAAGTTTGAGACCCAATGATGATGATTATTGATTGATAGAAAAGATGAGGTCATGGAAATCTAAGCATGTAGCAATGGACTGATCAAGGACAATGCAAGGTGAGTGATGCAATTTTCCTAAGCTAAAGCAAGGAAACCTAATGAATGTGGTGAAATGGACTACAAGTCTGTAATTAGAGAATAAGGCCACTATCAAAATATGTTTGAGATTGATATTGGACGAGAATTTTCTCCAAATTTTATGTTTCAGTTGTTGTGACTCACTATCTAGAAAATGTGGTGTAGATTTTATAGTTGAGGTTCACAATTGTGGTTCACTATTCAATATTTGCAATTCACTATCTAACAATTGTGGTGCACAATTTTTTGTTACAAATTTGATGTTTTGGGATGGTTTTCATTTTGGAAATTTTTTGAGATGTGATTACAAACACAATAAACACTCTAAAAAATAGACTTTTGGTTGTTGACTGGTCAAATCCCTATGTGAATATCTGTAAGTTTGAGGGTTATTCTATTAGAATTCAACATGCTCTGATATCATGTTGAAATAATGGATGTTGAATCATCCAATGAAGGTACGCACACTTCAAAGGATCTTTCCAAGAGAAATTACACCACACATAAAGTGTTGCAACTAAGGGCTGGAAAGAGAGATTACTATTTATCTACAACATTAGATCATAGATTTATATTTGAATGATATGATACAAATGAACAAAATGCCTGATTATATAGGAAAAAAATAAAACCTAAGATGTATGAGATGTTGCCATGTGTCATGATCTAACAACATGTGACAACATGTGAACCCTATCTAGGAAATGATAAAAAGATAGAGATAAGTTGTAGAAGGACAACTTATCTTCTAGAAGGAATCTTATCCCTACAAACAAGGAAGGGGATATTACTCCATTATTAAATGATCTATTAAAAATGCAACCTAAGACTTAAAATATTACCTAAGTAAACTTATGTAAAGTGTAATTAAATAATTAGGTACACTAACATATTCACCCCAATTTCCATTGGTATAACACAATCAAAAACACATCAAGCACTTCTTATACTTAAGTTCAATGGCCAATGGCAGCACTCTCAGGACCGTAACTTGGAATCTCCTTTGACGCAAGTGTAGGGGCACCTTTAGGGGGTGTTTTCACACTTCTATTTATGAGAGGAAAACTAGGGGACTCCAGATTTGGAAGGATGACCCAATCACCCTCTCCTTGGAAAGATACAAGTAAACAAGTAGCTTATACCAAGTTGAAGATTTATGTCTCATCTCAAGGGAGCCTCATGGTGAGTTACTTCAAAGTGTGATGCACATCCCCTGCAATGAAAGTGACACCAAATAATCTTAATCAAAAGGGTGGCTACTAAGAAAGTGTCTAGTCATAACTTGAGGTATTGATGCCTTATGAACATTCAACAAGCCACTTAAGGCTTTAACCAACCCTATTGGGCTACATTAGAATACCACACGTAAACATGAGTACTTCCCCTTTTAGTTTGGCACTGTACGAAAAAGGCTAATGACAATTAGGACTTGACTTTCATCTTATCCCTTTTATATGGCAGCCTAAGGGAAAAACCGCTTTGGGTCACCAATGAGTTCTTTGTTAGGATGTGTATCAATCGGTAGGCCCTAATACAAAAGAAAAATGAGATGTAGTGATTTATCTTACACCTAAGATCACACGAAGCATAAGGGGAGAGGATACTTTCACAACACCTATGGGTTCTAGAACACAAAATTTGTGTAAGTGCACCAAACATGGAAGGCAATGATTAATTTTAAGCCCAAAGTCAAAATGTGACTAATTAACATGAAAGACAAAATGCAAGTTGTTGTTTGTTTTAACCAATGAAGTGTGAAAATGAAATTTGTTGTTCTCTTTATCCCAAATAAGTGAAAAATGTAAGCTATTCTTTTTATCCCAAATGGGTGAGAAATGCAAGTTGTTATTTTTAACGCAAATGAGATTTACCTAACTAACAAAAGATAATGGTTTATTTTATGCCCAAATATAAAAAATGTTCTTATTTTAAACAACAGAAAATAAAAACCCTACAAAAGATTGATTAGTATTTTCCAAGGAAAATGTCTCCTCCCAAATGTAAGCCATGAGCTACAAACAAAGGATTAGTAACACCAAAATATCTAACCTAATGTAAACCGAAAGGAAAAAGAAAAATAAAACCTGAAACTAAATTTTTTTATCTTAGCAGTCAAATGCATCATTCTAGTAAACAAATGTGTCTCATAAATGAAGCTCAGGACATGGTGATTGCATCTTAGGGATTAGCGATTGTGGTATTCAGACTCATGAATGTGGCTCACTATTAGTCAAATGCATCATTCAGGCTTTCTATGGTTGCATTGCAAGAACCTACGAATGCATCGTTGTTTTGAATTTTTTGTCAGTTTTCCAATAGATGTAGCTCAATGTCTTATGATTACGAATCATGAACCTGTAAAACAACACAAAAAGGAAAATGTATGGATTTTTGCAAAAAAAAAGGGTTCATGTCAGGTTCACCAATGTATGGATTTTTGCAAAAAAAAAGGGTTGAGATCAAGTAGCAACCACTCTACCTAAAATTAAATCCCAAATCCCAAATCCAAAACAAGAAAGTACAAATGATAGAGAAAATCAAACAAATATGAAAACATATAGTAACTCCTCTATCAAAGTTGGTTATCTTCCTTGTTTCTCCTATATTCTTTTTAAGTTGCAAGTTTTCCCTCAACTTTTGAAGTGTTTGAACAATGACATGGTAGCAAGAACTTTGGAGAAAATGTGATTGTAAATCAACAATGAAAGAGACTGTTGCAAGAATGGAAAGATTGAAGGTGTTGTCATTCATGTCAACTAGTCAACTAGTTATCAACTAGTTGTTGTTGGCTATATATGTCGACGATATTGAGAAAATTGTAATGAAGATATGTTGCAGGTTCTCAGTGGTTGTTCTAGGTTTTGGTCCAGATTTACTCATATGTTTGTGTAGTTTAGACATGTTGTTCATGGTTGTTATAAGATGTTATATCCAAAATTTTGGTTGTTGATTTGTTGTATAGTGCAAGTTGTGTTCACTAGTTGTAAACTATGGTTTTTTGTGTTTCTGGTTGAGGTCTAGGACAAATGTTGTTGGTATGGATTTCTCCTTGATGAAGTCTTATGACTTGTAGTTCTAAAGTTGAGTTTCCCTTATTATATTGAAGATAGCTTCGATATTTGGAAATTTCATGCTTAATGGTTCTATGTGTTTTACACTAGATTGGCCAACCTTGTGTGAAATACTACTTATGAGGTTGATGAAGCGTGTTGGATCTATTTGGGTCCCTATGAAGTGTGTGTTTGGGTCACCCTCATTCTAATTCCACCCTAGAATTTTTTGGCACTAACCTAATTTGAATTTGGATCTGGATGGATGACTTTGGATATCTTTCAAAGTTGAAGATGGTATAAATGTAAGATGAGTTAAGTGATAGAAAATATATAAGAGCAAAGAAGAAGAGCATTAAGAGAAAAGAGAAAGTGTGGTTTAGTGTGACATTGATTCTATTCAATAAGTGTGTGTGTTGCGAGTTTGGAAGATCAGTGAAAAGCTTAATGTTGAGTTTTTAAGATGCAATGAGCAAAAGGTGAACTCTATCATTCATGCAAGTAGATCGAGTGAGTGTCATGGAATCCTTTGTTGTATTGGGATTGTATTCTCTCTATAACAAGTTTTCTTTATCTTCTTTGTATCTTTGTGGCAGTGAGCCCTTTGGGTTGTTAGCCTTATTAGACAGTGGGTCCTAATTCTAGAATGTGAGTCCTTGTTTCAGGTAGTAAGCCTCTTGTAATCAATTTTGATATTCTATATAGTGTGAGTTAATCCTCACCATGGTTTTTCCCTCATTGATTTTTCCATGTAAATCTAGCGTTATTGTGTTTATGTATTGGATTTGAGTTTCTACATTACAATTCGATGATTAATCATTTAAGAAATATTAAGTATTAGTTCTAATGATTGAATTAAAGGTTTAATTCTCTGACAACTGATTCACATCCCTATCAGTTATCTTATTCAATAGAGACTTCCTTCTTTTATAGAAAAGCTTCTCAAATGGATGGATGAGATCAAAATTCTAGAAGATGCCAAGATCAACGGTGGAGGTTTCATGCACTAGAGAGTAGTGGGATAGGGACAACTAAGGATAGATGGTCAAGATTCTTTGAAGATCAAAAGTAATCAATGGTCAATATTCAAATGAGAAAGTGGAGGGAAAGTAGTGGAGGAATCAACTAAATAATTTTCTAATTTATGGAGAAGCATGTGAGGGAAAAAATAATCATTTAGATTATTTATTTTGGAAGAAAAGGGAAAATAGCCATTTGATTAAATGATTATTGTGCAACCATTTAATTAAAATAGAGGAAATAGGAAAGATACATTAAATAATTAATTTGGATCAATTATTTAATAATAGATAGAAAAGACTAAGTGAATAGCTAAATAATTAGAATAATTATTTAACTATACACGAAAGGTGAAGAGTGAATAATTAGATAAATGATTATTTATTTAATTACAAAGAGAAATGTTAGTGATGTAATTAAATAAATATTAATTTATTTAATTAATCAAAAGCATAATAAAGAAGGGAAGATGAATTAATTAAATAATTAAAATTATTTAATTAATAAAAGAAATTTATTAAAGAGAATAATTAAAATTATTTAATTAAATGAGAGAGTAGAGAGAATGATGCAGAAAAATGTTGTTCATAGACCAAGACATTTTTCAGTGTCTACAGAAAGTATGATTCTTTTCTAAACAAATAGCACTTTGGCTATCACAATAGATAGTAGTTTGTTCTATATCAAAACCAATATCTTAACACAGTCTTTTAAGCCAAATGGATTCTTTGCAAACATGAGTAGCTTCCATGTAATCTGCTTCAATAGAGGACAATGAAACGATAGCATGTTGCTTACTCATACAACTTATAGCACCACCAAATATCGTGAAAACATATCCACTAGTGGATCTTTTGTTGTTATCACCCACCCAATATGAATCCACATATCCATGAATGCTCACTAAATATTGAGGTGCAGTAGGATAAACATGAAAATATAGGGAATACTCAGAAGTACCCCACAAGTACCTAAACAATCTCTTTATTGCATCCCAATACACTTGTCTAGGATTACCCATAAACTGACTAAGGACTCCCACTACTTAGGCAATTTTTGGCCTCGTATAGACCATAAAATACATTAAACTTACAACCACACTCATGTAAGGAACTCTAGTCATATCCTCCATCTCAAAAGGATATTTTGGATAATCCTCAACAAAAATCATTGTCCCTTGTACAACTAGAACAACCATTTGTCTGCAAGTAGTCATATTGAATATCTCCAAAATAGAGTTCACATACTTGCTCTAGCTAAGACAAATATTTTTGGTAGCTCTATCTCTTCTAATCGTAATCCCTAGAATATATCTTGTTGCACTTAGATCTTTCATCTCAAAGTATGTTGACAACTAAGACTTCAAATCTGAAATCATACTCATACCATTCTCAATAAACAACATATAATCTACATATAGGACTATGATGATATTGTGACCATTTTTAGTCTTGTAATAAATGAAATGATTAGATATGCACCCCAGAAATTCCAAAGACAACACATAGGTATCAAAATTTTGGTGCCACATCTTAGGAAATTGTTTCAAACCATACAAATATTTCTTCAATATGCACTCCAAATTCTCTTTACCTTTAATAATGAAATGCTCTGAATATGAAATATAAATTTCTTCCTCTAAGTTACCATGAAGGAAATTTGTCTTCACATCCATCTACTCGACATCAAAGTCATGATCTATTGCAAGTGATAACAAAAATTAAATGGATGTCAGCTTGGCTATAGAAGAGAAAATATCCCCATAATAAATTCCCTCCACTAGGGAATACCCCTTCATGATCAACATTACCTTGTGATTCTCAAAACTACCATCAAGACCCATTTTCTTCTTAAACACCCATTTGCAACCAATGGGTTTTTATCTATCAGGAAAATGGACTAGATCCCATGTAGCATCATTCTTCTTCAATGAATCCATCTCTTATTTCATGGACTCCATCTAGGAATCTACATCATGCATACCCATATCCTCTATAGCAGTCCTAGGCTTATTAATGTTAGCAATTAAATAATATATGCAACTAGAATCCAATAGTGAATACCAAAATCTATTTGGATACCACCTAACACACATAGACCTCCTCAACTACTGAGATTGAGGTTCTTGGTCCTCTTCAAAACTTTTAAATCCTCTATAGATCTCCTTAGTATCACATCCACTTAGATTACATAGTTCCTCTGTCAAGAGTAGGTGTAATTTGAACTACCTCCTTGTGCTTCTCTTCCTTCTCTAGTTGTAGATCAACTATGGAAGGTTTCATCTCACCAATGATCACACTTTTGATGTATAGCACCTTCTCTGCAACTAGATCTCAAAGCTTGTACATTTCCACACTGATACCATAGTTGATGAATATACACTTCATTACCTTGTTCTCCAATTTAGATATTTTCTCACTAGTCACATGAACATATGCCTCACAACCAAAGATTATGAGATGTCTCATCGAGGACTTCTTACTAGACCACACCTCGATGGGTGTCTTTTCAACAAGTGTCAAATTAGTAGATCTATTAAACAAATAACATGAAGTTGCTACTGCTTTAGCCCATAACTTGTTGCACATATGTTTGGTATTGTTTGTCATTGATGTCAACACTTTGTTTGGGTCATTCCTTATTTGATTTCAAGTAAAGATGTATTAAGTATGGTTTTTTTCAAAAGAGATTATATTATGATGATATATTAAGATGAGAATTAAAAGTATTAAGATAAGGATTATAAGCTGGAGAGATGTTTTTGATGGTCTTTCTAGTATGTTTTATGCTCTCTCCTATTGTTCATAAGGAAGTATGCATTGCTACAAGGATTTTCTAGTCTTTGCATGTTGGTGAAAGATTATGTCCCATGAAATTACTTTGAAGACTATTTGGGAGAATACTCTACATTTCTCCACCTTTGAAGATGTCATCTTGCAGTTTGGGATTCAGTGTTTATATTTTGTGGATGTTTCACTCCTATTTTTTCTAGTCACCAATGTTACTGAGGAGGTTTCTGATAATTACAATGTGTTGGAAATTTTGTTGTATGTCAAGATTGGCCCGAAAAATGGTTTGCATTTCTCTGCATTGATATTTCTACTCCTACATTGGTTAACATTCTCTCAATGCTTGTGTAGGGTCTTAGATTAGTTTTCATGTGTTGGCATCTACTGCAACTTGGTTTATTAATGTTTTGTCTTATTGTTGTGTATTTTGTGGCTTAGCGATGAAGTGTTTTATTTAAGTTTGGTTTTTTGTGGCTGTTTGTGGCATGACAATGTGAAATAAGTATATGGAAGTGTTGTGGGGTGTTCTTGGAATGTCCCTTTGTGTTCCACATATCAATGGTTGATCTCTTTGGTGATGCATTGTTTTGAGTTGGTTTTCTAGAAATTTGTGGATGTCTGATCGACAAGCTTATTCTCCTGCTTGTGTTATGTGCTTGTAGATCTACGATAGCATTTGAAGTTGTATTAAGTTGTGTTTGGGTCCTAACCTATGTTTTAGAGAACCACATTGAGTAAATTCAATTAATTGTGTATGCTTTTGGGCTGACTAGTAACGTGCTAGACATTTTATCTACATGTTTCCCTATTTTTGACTTGGGATGTTGTGTTCCGACATATTTAATGTTTGGGATCACCTTGGAAGATGCAATAAGATTTTTCTGGGTCCTCTCTATCTCTTGGATGGGACCTCATTATGTTTTGTAGCTGACTTGTTGAGGTTATTGCTTATCTTTTGTCTTGGTCAACCCAATTGGTGTTTTGTGATCTTACAAAGGATATTAATGGAAGATAAAATCAGTTGTAAGTTGAGAAAGTGTGTGGTGGTGCATGAGTATGGAATGATGTAGTGAGTTGTGGAAAAGAAAGATCATATGAGCTTTAATTCCTTAGTCAATAGAGTGTATTGTTGACATATATTATAATTGCCAAATCTTCATATATCTTTATATTACAAAGTGAGTCTCTTCAACAGGTCTTTATAATTTGTATCTTTCCTTGGAGTTGTGTGCCTTATCCTACAAGCCCTTCAGGAAGTAGTGTGCTTCCTTAGGCAATGATCCTTAAAACAAACTGTAATCTTTGTAAGTAGTGATCTTCCTATATTGTGAGATTTCTCACTGTGGTTTTCCCTTCTTGGTTTTTCCACATAAATTTGGTGTTATCTTGTGCATGTGTGTTCATTTCCTTATCTTTCATTGTTGTTGATTTTATTGAGTATTTTTTATTTTTTTATAAGTTTTTGATCTTGCTAAAAGTCTAAATTTATATATTTTTGAAGGGTTTAAGATTTGAAGGGTTTAAATTTTTTGAAGATATCGATTCACCCCCCTCTTAGTATCTGGGTGTATTCAACATAACTTATGTTCAAGGAAAAAACCACTCAACATACTCGTAGCCCTCTCCATAAATTTTATGTTCATCCTCTTCACAAATCTATTTTTCTATGGGTTGTATGGAGTTTGCTTATGTCTCTTAATCCCATGGTCCTTACAGAACCTATTGAATTTTGTGAAATCAAACTCGCTGCCATTATTCATCCTTAGGCACTTAATTTTCCTAACAATCTATTTTTCAACCAAGGATTTGAATCCCTTAAACCAATTGAAAGCTTTAGATTTACTTTTGATAAAGTATGTAAATATCCTTCTAGAATAGTCATCTATGAATGAGACAAATTACATAGATCTACACAAAAAAGTAACATTAACAAGACCAAACACATCATATTATACATAATCCAAAACCTTAGAAGACTTATCAGAACTAGAATAAAAAGAAACATGGTGTTATTTTCCATATATATAATTTTCATAAAATTGAACTTGAGATTACAATCATCAAGGCCTTCAACAAGGCTCTTAAATTTTAGGGCTCTAAGACCCTTCTCACCAATATGGCCAAGAATTTGGTGCTACAACATTGTTTTCTTTGCTAAAAGTTTTATCTCTAAATAATTGGCACACTTAGGTACCCAGAAAACATGACCATCAAATGTAGACACCATGGTCTTCTTTTCTATTTGATTTGATGGTGAGGGTGAAGAATCCAAAGACCATTTCTTGAACTTCACATAATTACTATTACACTAAACCATGCATGCATCAATCTTATACAAGGTTCCAATTTGAACACCCTTATAAGAACCATAGAACATCTGGTCATATTTCATCCACCACTTGAGAAAACAACTTGCACACCCACATCACTTATCTTACATACTAAAAGTAGGTCCTGTGCCAAACTAGGGATATGCAAGACACCATCAATCCCAGTCACTCTACCATTAGGGAATTGGATCTTGAATCTTACATGAAAAACAAAATTTAGGTGAGAGTAATCAGCTAGAAACACATTCCCATAGTTATAATCCTCATACTTTGATAACTAACCTCTATGAGAGGTCATGTGGAAAGAGGCACCTAAATCAATCAACCACACATCTTCTAGTGCATGCATTACCAAGGCTGTGAAAAATACATTTGTATCATCTCAAGAGGATTTTTTAGAATTAGAATCAGAGGATAATTTTATTTTATTTTTTTCTTCTCCTCTTTGCATTCTTTTCAAAAATGACTAGATTTTCCACAATTCCAACATTTAGCCTTATACTTTTTATCAATAGACTTAGATCTCCTTAAAGACTTGGACTTAGGATTCTTTTACTTCTTCTTGTCTTTCTCCCTCAATCTACGATGAATAGATAGGGCCTTATTGGTCATCTCATAATATTTCCTTCCCATCTCTTCAGACAATAAAAAATCAACCACATCTTTCATCATGAAAGTGGTTTTTTTTCTTCCAATATCTATCACCAGGTGGTCCCACAAGTCTAGAAAAGAACATAAAAAAAGTGTGCAACAATCCTCATCATCAATCTTCACACCAATAGAACCTAGTTGGGCAACAAGCATATTGAATGCATTCATGTGATCCAAAATGGATCCTCCTTCCTCCACCCTCAAAGAATACAATTTATTTCTTAGAAATAGCTTATTTTCCAAGAATTTACCCTAATAAATATCCCCAAGCTTCTTCCAAAGCTCAGTTGTAGTCTTCTTCTCATGGGCATTCAGGAGCACAATGTCCACTAATGAGAGTCTTATCAGACCCTTTTATTTCAAATCCATTGTATCCCAATCATCTTGGGAGATTGTTGTAGGTTTCATTTTATATATTGTAACCCATAGATCTCTATCTATGAGCATATCCTCTATTTTGAGTTCCCACAACTCAAAAAAATTTCCATTAAATTTCTCCATCTCTATCCTTTTATTTTTTCTTACCATCTTAAACCTACAACAGTATTACAAATTTTATCTTTGTAAAACTCCCATCCAAACTAGATATGCATAAAAAACCATTCAAACCCAATAAGGGCAAAAAAGTTGGATAGGATCTGATACAAGTTGAAAGGAAAGTAGAGTGCAAAAATAACCTTCCTAATGCAAATCAAATAAGAGAGTGTTGTAATTTTTTTTGGAAATCATTAACACTTAAAATTTCATTTAAGATTGCACATACATTTAGTTATTTTTTAGACTTAAACAATAAACCATAAGACATAAAATTTACATGCGAAAACCCTTTTAGTAAAAATCCACACACCAAAGCACATATCAATTGTATAATAGTAAAAAACAATTATAATACAACTTCTAGAGTCTATGCTCTTGTAGGTGTTACTACACAATGATACAAAGTCTAGAATGATTCAGGTAGCATAACAGTGTCTCAAAAAATTACAATACAATATCTCACAATGCACTAAGGTATTAACATATTTATTTCACTCACATTTCATTCCCATAGTCTTTGCATGCATGCAAACTGAAACCAAAAAAATACACAAGTCCCAAGTGAATACGACTCCCAAAAATCAAGTAACCCTGCATGCAAGGCATTCCCATTGAGAAAATATAGCTCCACTTCAAAAGTAGAAATTATTTTTTACTCCTAGTCACTCCAAGTGACAGCTTAGTCTCCATTTAGCAACATTCCTTTTTGAGCATGAGTTAACTCAAACCAATTCCATATGGTATCATGGTAGACTTACTTGAAGAAAACAAAATTCAAAATGCTACATTAAGTGCCTAAGTGACAAGTTTCACACTTTGTTACTTCCCTTTCTCCATAGAAGGAATGTGCTCACAAGTGGGGCCCACCAAGTGCTAACTTTCAAAGTAAAATTCCATATGTCACAATGGTGCACACTTAAGAGGTATAACCATTTTTTTTTCCCAAAGGATTTCCCATGTGATAAGTGTGACATTCTCACACTTTTCACATTGCATATAGGAAGCCAACTAATAGCTAGGTCCCACAGTGTCTTAGCAACTTGGGAACTTATATTTTTACATTTAATAAACTAGATCAGCAACATAGGGGAAAATAAATAAATTAATTTAACATGGGATTCTCTAAGGTTGAGACACCTTAATCCCAACAATTGTCACAATGTTGGAGAAACAATTCTATCTTCAATAGAAATAAAAGATTTTTGGATCATAAACACTCATTTGAATACCCAATTTTGCGATAACATAAAAAAATCTTTATAATTCAACTAAATGAAAACAATGTTTAGACTAACCATGCAAATAAACTCAATCAACAAGTTATAAATGGTATGGACTAGGTATCTATCGAATATCATAAAACTTCATCACCGCTGTAATTAAATTTTATCTAATACTAAACAAAATAACCATGAAATATTTGAGAAAAAAATAAGTGAACAATGAATCAATGTTTATTTCATTGTATTAATTTCAAATAGTATTGTATCAACATAAAAAACATTTTGATGAGAACATACTTATACTAAGAGAGTGGGTGAATTAGTATAAGATGATTTTTTACATTTTCAAAAATTAAAAAGCATAACAATGTCAATCACACAAGATCTATCAATTATACAACACAAGAAGAACACACAATTTACATGGAAACCCTTACAAGATAAAACCATGGTAAAATATTTCTTATATAAAACTTCTCTTACAATATTTGTAGGTACCAACCCATTGGAGACACCAATTCCAACTTACAATATTTGTAGGTGCCAACCCACTAGAGACACCAATCCCCACAATTGAGTACCAAACCAACAAAGACACCAATCTCTTCTAATGGAAGGCACTAACCTCCCGATATCATCAATTCAGAGGTAACAATCTTTAAATAAATATTAAATTATCTTCCTTGAATATCATTGCTTCAATATGCTTCATCAAATATACCTTAATATATTCACAAGATATGCTATAAATTCCCTTACTAATCTTCTCAAAACCTTCATAAAACTACTCACAACTTTGGCATAAATTTGTAATAGAATACCTCACTAACAAGGGAGCAAACCCGAGACACAGAAATACACTTAAAAAATAGAGAATAATATTTTCTATTAAAATATGGAAATCTTACATGCAACGGATCTCAAATCCCCGAGCTTTGTATTACATGCAAATTACAGACTTACAAAAAATTACCCAGATTCCCCTTTCGCAGCATGCGAACTTCTTTCCCCCAAAAAGTTACTCAAAAATCAGAAACTAGCCCATAAATAGGCCCTTTTCGGTTTGGAACCAAAAAATACATTCGAGATAAGATTTTTGGCGATTTGACGCCAAAAGTTACAATTTGAAATTCAAAAACTAAGTCCTAATTCAAAAATTGGCAATTTTCCAAAAATCGGCCAACTTCCGGAAGCCATAACTTTTGATCAGGGACTCTGTTTTTCGAACCGTTTGCACCATTTGAAAGGTTTCGGAGTGCAAAACACGCTAAGAATTTGCTCTGCTAGTTCTAACAATTTCTGGACCCGTACGGTACCGTTTAGTGCCTCAAACTAGACTCAGAAGGATTTTCAGGGCAAAAAGCAAAAACTGGAACTTGAATAACTTTCAAACCGTGAATGATCTTGACCTGATTCTTTGCCAAATTGCTTATTTTTCCATCAAGAACCTTCCCATAATTTTTTGTCTTCTCACACCTTAAAATTGACACTTGCTAAAAATAGCAGTTGAGCAGAAAAAGCAAGAAAGCAATTCTGAAAGTTGGAAACTCTTATTCGACGAAAAGGGTATCCAGAAATGCAAAAACATCTACAAAAAGAAAACAACAGAAACATAAATGGAAAGCATCTTTCTTGGGTGATGCAAGATTTCCCTCACACCACTGGATGCTCCTACATCAGACACCCAGGGTAATTTGAGAAGTGACCCCGTCACGTCTCAGATGGTTGAGGAAAACTCAAACGGTCAACCTCTGCCTTAGACAACTAGGATGAGTCTTCTACAGGCCTTCCTCTCCACCTCACCAGATATTCTTCATACTACCTATTTCTGGTACTCCTTCCCACATGGCTATCCAGGATTTCTTCAATCTCCTCCTTTTCTGAAGTAGGTGTTGGAATGCCACATTGTTCCATTGCTGGTGCTTCCTCTGTACCACCTTCATGATACATTGTCAGATCTAAAATATTGAACACAGGGGAATGTTGACTCCATCTGGCAACTCTACCTCATATGCATTCCTTGAATCGTGCCTCTTCAGAATTTTACAGGGATCGAACTTCTTCATCTTCAATTTGTTATAGGTTCCCACTGGAAACCTTTCTTTCCTCAAGTGGACCATCACTTCATCACCAATTTGGAACTCCTTATACCTCCTCTTCTGATCTACCTTAGCCTTATACTACATATTCATCTTGTTAATATGTTCTCTTACCTTCTCATGTATATCCCTAATGTGCTCTACAAAGTCTTCGGCTTCAGCACTTGTCTTCTTCTCTTGGTCCATCTTCCTCAATTCTGGAGTAGTCCTGGGACTGCCTCCATACACAATCTAGAATGGTGATCTACCAGTACTTCTGTTGACAGAATTGTTGTAAGAAAATTCTACCTAGAGTAAGATCAAGTCCCATCCCTTGGGTTTATCTCCTACCAAGCATCTCAGTAGGTTACCTAGACTTCTGTTCACAACCTCAGTCTTCCCATCAGTTTGTGGATGGTGTGCAGAACTGAACTTCAACTCTGTCTTCAACTTTTTCCACAAGGTCCTCCAAAAGTATCCCACAAACTTGGTATCTGAGACTATACTCTTTGGTAGACCATGTAGTCTCACCACTTCTCTGAAGAACAAGTCAGCAATGTGGATCATGGGTCTTCCGACATGGGATGAAATGTGCCATCTTCAAAACATCAACTACCACAAATATGAATCATTTCCTTGGCAAACCAAGAACAAAGTCCATACTTATATCCTCCCATGGCCTCTTGGTATAGGTAAGGGCTGATACAACCCAGATTCTGGCTCACTCCTTTAGCCATCTGACATACCCTGCAACTCTGCACAAACTTCTTCACATCCTGTGATAATTGAGGCCAATAATAATGCTCACTAATAATGGCAATGGTCTTATCCCGACCAAAATGTCCTGCCATTCCTCCACTGTGCTTCTCCTTTATCAGGTTCTCCCTCATGGAACTCCTTGGAATACACAATTGACTTCCCTTAAACAACATGCCATCCTGGATTATGAAATCCAGCTACTTCATCCTGTCAACCGTAACAAGCTCCTTGCAAGCTTTCCAAGCCTCTACAAAATCAAGATCTTTAGGGTACAATGTCTTGAGTTCATTGAACCCAACCACTTCAATCTGCATCTCTGTCAACAACATTTTCCTCCTACTTAAGGCATCTGCAACCCTATTCGACTTGCCACTCCTAGGCTTTAAAACAAAGGTATAACTCTGCAAAAATTATACCCATTTCATATGCCTCTGATTTAATTTTCCCTAACTACTCAGATACTATAATGCTTGATGATCAGTAAACAAAACAAATTCCTTTGGCAATAGATAATGTCTCCATTTCTTTAATGCTTGAACTATTGCATAAAATTCTTGATCATATACGGAGTACTTTCTCTTTGCATCATTTAACTTTTCACTAAAATAGGCAATGGGCTTACCTTCTTGGCTCATCACTACTCCAATGGCACAACCACTGGCATTACAATCCATCTGAAACACCTTATTGAAATATGGGAGGGCTAAAACTGGTTGTTTTGTCACCTTCTGCTTCAACAAATCAAAACTCTTTGTTGCTCCACTGCTCCACTTGAACTCTTTTCTATCCCCTCTCATTGTTTCAGTCAAGGGTGCACTAATACTACTAAAGTTTCTAATGAACTTTCTGTAAAAACTGGCCAAACCATGAAAAGATCTCACCTCAGTAGTAGTTCTTGTGGTAGGCCATTCTAGAATAGCCTTCACCTTCTCTGGGTCCATCTTCAGACCCTCTGCTGAGACAACGAACCCCAAGTACACTAACTCCTTTTTAAAAAAACTACACTTTTTCAAATTTATCAATAGTTTCTCCTCTCTCAACTTCTCAAAAACCCTAAGAATATGCATTAAATGCTCATCCAAGTTCTTACTAAAAATCAAAATATCATCTAAATACACAATGACAAAACTTCCCAGAAACTCTTTCAGTACCTCATTCATGAGCCGCATGAATGTGCTCGGTGCATTGGTTAGCCCAAAAGGCATGACTAACCACTCATACAAGCCCTCTTTGGTCTTGAAGGTAGTCTTCCATTCATCTCCCTCATGAATCCGAATCTGGTGATATCCACTTTTTAGATCTATCTTTGTGAAGTATTGACCTCCAGTCAAATAGTCCATCAGGTCATCCATCCTTAGCAAGAGAAATTTGTACTTGATTGTTATCTTATTTATGGCTCGAGAGTTTGTACACATCCTCCACTCCCCATCCTTCTTTGGTGCTAGTACTGCAAGTACCGCACATGGGCTCAGACTCTCTCGAATCAAACCCTTTCTCAACAAATCTTGAACTTGTCTATTCAACTCCTCATTTTCTGTAGGAGTCATTCTATGAGCTGCCTTATTTGGAAAACTGGCTCCAGGGATCAAGTCAATCTGATGACTAATCTTCCTCATTGGTGGTAAACCCTCAGGTACGTTATTAAAAATAATCTCCTGAAACTCATCCAATAGTCTAGAAACTTCTACTGGTACCTTCTCACTACCTTCCTTATCCATTCTAGGAATCAATGCATAACACATACGCTCATGCTTCATGCCTTCTAAACATTTCCTTCCATCAACAAAACAAATTCTAGCACTACTACATACCTTTTCTTCATCCTTCTTCAGGGGTTTCAACTTATGGCGGACTCCATCCTTCATCAAGGAATAAGTGTTTGCATGACCATCATGTACAACACGCCTATCAAACTGCCACAACCTCCCCAACAACATGTGAGATGCATCCATGGGGATGATATCACAGAGTACCTCATCACGATAGCTTCTGATCTTGAACTTCACCAGGCACTACTCATTGACCAGAACTTTGTGGTCTTTCTACAACTAGGCAATCTGATATGGATGTGGATGCCTTTCCCTTTTCAACTTCAACTTCGTAGCCATCTCTTCTGACACCAAATTATCAATGCTCCCACTATCAATAATGACTTCACAACATTTGTCTTCACACTTGCACCTTGTGTGGAACAAATTCTTCCTCTGTTCGGGCTCCTTCTCTTCAGTAACTAGGACTCTTCTAACCACTAGGGCTTCTCCCCTTTCAACATCATCTGAATGCTCAGATTGAGCCTCCTCATCTACATGCACAACCCTTCCACGGCCTTGTGGCCTTCTATCTGTCCTTCCTTGGTGTTATGGACATTCATAGGCTCTATGCCCTTCTTCACCACAATGGAAACAAGTTCCTCTAAAACCACCTCTTCCGGGTCCTGGCCTAGATCTTCCTCATCCTCTACCCCTTTGATCACCACTGTTTTGATCACAAGGGCAGTAGAAGTTATCATTCTTTTGACCTCGACTAGTACCCACATCTTCATTTTCCCTTTCATCCTGATTTCAGCTCCCAGAAGATCTTCCACTACCTCTTCCACTTTGACCTCCTCGACCTTTTTGCTTGCTATCAAATCTCTTGTTCAGCTTCTCCTCAACTTTTATAGAAAATTGGTATGCATCCTCAATGGTGGTCATTCTAACTAGGCTTAGCTCCTCTTGAATGCTCGGTCGTAACCCATTAAGATAACGAGCTACCTTCTCTTTGTTAGCCTCTGCATGGCCTGTTCTGATGATCATCTTGTGAAAATATTTTGTGTATTCTTTCACAGATCTACTTCCTTGCCTCAACCCTTGCAATTTCTTCAGCAGATATAACTCATAGTCCACTGGTATGAATTGCTTCTTCAGTTTCTCCACCATGCGATCCTAACTACTAATCTTTCCTTTTCCTCTTCGATTTCTCTCAAGTTGGACCTCTTTCCACCAGATATTGGCATGGCCCTTCAACTTCATTTTTGCAAACTTAACCTGATCTGGGTCCTCTACTTCTTCATACACAAAATACTCTTCTAGCTCGTTGATCCAGTCGATCAACTCTTCCAGGTTCAGACTTCCAGAATAACTGGGGACTTCTATTCTGGGTCTTTTTTTGATCTTCGAAATGGCCCTAATCAGCCACATTTGATCTCGATCAATAGCTTCTTCTTCCTCTTCTACATCTATATCTTCCACCTCTTCTTCATCCTCACTTTCTCCTCTCCTTCCCGGGTCTAACCCTCTTCTCATTTGTTCCTACAATGCATCAATTTGTCTCTAGAGGGCTCTGAAACCCTCAGCCTCAAATGGATATCTTCCACCAGCGTTTCTGCCACCTCTGCCACCTATGGCACCACCACGCCTACCAGGCATCACTCTTGGAGGCATCTTGAATACCTCGAACCCACAACCACGGTCCTGGTGTGAATTGCCTCATGATCGATGATCTGCCCACACGCTCAAGAAAACCCACTCTGATACCACCTGACGAGGGAGCAAACCTGAGACACAGAAATACACTCACAAAATAAAGAATAATATTTTCTATTAAAATATGGAACTCTTACATGCAGAGGATCTCAAATCCTCGAGCTTTGTATTACATGCAAATTACAGACTTACATAAAATTACCCAGATTCCCCTTTCGTAGCATGAGAACTTCTTTCCCCCAAAAAGTTACTAAAAAATCAGAAACTAGCCCATAAATAGGCCCCTTTCAGTTTGGAACCAAAAACAACATTCAAGATAAGATTTTTGGTGATTTGGCACCAAAAGTTACAATTTGAAATTCAAAAACTAAGTCCTAATTCGAAAATTGGCAATTTTCCAAAAATCGGCCAACTTCCAGAAGCCATAACTTTTGATCCGGGACTCCATTTTTCGAACCGTTTGCACCGTTAGAAAGGTCTCAGAGTGAAGAACGCGCTAAGAACTAGATTTTCTAGTTTTGACAATTTCTGGACCTGTACAGGACTGTTTAGTACCTCAAACTGGACTCAGAAGGATTTTTAGGGTAAAAAGCCAAAACTGGAACTTGAATAACTTTCAAACAGTGAATGATCTTGACCTGATTCTTTCCCCAAAGTGCTTATTTTTCCATCAAGAACCTTCCCATAAATTTTTGTCTTCTCATGCCTTAAAATTGACACCTGCTAAAAATAGCATTTGAGCAAAAAATTAGAAAAGCAATTATGAAAGTTGGAAACTCTTATTCGACGAAAAGGGTATCTAGAAATGCAAAAACATCTACAAAAAGAAAACAACAGGAACATAAATGGAAAACATCTTTTTTGGGTGATGCAAGATTGACCTCACACCATTGGATTCTCCTACATCAAAAGGTCTACTCAAAATTCAACAAATTTCACTCATAAATCTACTATGAATGATGTTCTATTAATCTTCTCTTAAATTTCTTTCAAATCTTCCTTAAATTCCAATAAATCTATCTTAAAGTTATACTCCAAATTAACTTATATGTTTTCTCCAAATCACCTTTAAATGTTCTCATAAACTTATTTTAAAATTTCTCTTGAAATCTAATTTGAATCGCTTTAGAAATGCTCTAAAAAGGAATGATATTCAATGATTTCTTACTTTCAAACAAACTATTTACTCTCTTAAATACCTTCATCATTCCTTTCAAATTCCTCTTCACCCAAGATATGTGACTCTCCCGAAGAGGTTGGTCAAACTTTAAATATCAATATTAAATTCCCAAAGTGGGGTGTTTCTATGAGGGGGGTCGACCTCATCAAATAATTTAATTAAAATTTATGTTAAAAGCCTACCATAAGTAATTCTTACACCAAAAATATTCCATCAAAATTCTAACAATTTATTTTAACATAAAAGTGGCATCTATATGAGGACAGTCGAACAAACCAAGGAATTATTTTATTTTAATTCTTCAAAGTTGTCTCGTATTGAAATGATAAAATATCATTTATGAAATGTTTCTTTGGGAATCATTTGATATTAATAATAATCACTACTCTTGTTTTGATCTCATTATTGGATTGGACACTTGAATGGGTCGGGCATATAACACTTTAACTTTTATTTTGAATTCACTAATAAACAAAGACTTAGGTTTCACTGCTTCATATCTTAAATGATATTGGAAATTTTGTATAGGAGTTATATATGAAGTCAACCAATTTTATAGTCCTTTTGATGATGCAATAAATGGAATTTGGCCTATAATTATTTCCTCTTGAACCTTGACATCAATGAGAACAAGACATCAATTATAACCTATTTTTTCCATCCCTCTTTGACATTAATGATAATATTTTTAACAATCTCCCCCTTTTTTATTGATGGCAACATGAGCATAAATATTTTATTTTGCATTTCCCCCCTTTCTATATCTATCCCCCTTTGAGATCAATGGAAAAGGGAAGCTTAGTACTTTGATAAGGAAAAATTCCTCTATCTGTAATACTTCTTGATATTAGTAGTTCCATTCTTCCTTTTTCAATAACTTTTTCATGTTGTAACTCTCCCCCATTTCAGAACTCTCCTCCTTTGACATCGATAGAAACAAGATGCTTGAATACCTTCATATATAACATGTATCAATTAATCTATCTTTTAATTTTCTTCTCCACAGAGCTGAAAGATATTGCATTGATTAGCTCCCCTTGAATTCATACTTCTCCTTATGAATATGTGATAGTTCTTGTACATTAAGCACAAGCATAGATTCTTCTTTTTTCTTTTCTTTCTCACTTTTTATTTTTCTATAATTTTCTATTTTCCTTCTTTTATTTGGCCATAGTATCCACCTTTTTTTTGTCTAGGAGGCATAAGACAACTTTTAAAAAATCATGTTATATGCCTAAAATTGTTGCACTTATAGTATATGACATTGAAATCTACTAAAGGACAAAACTAATTAGAGTTCCTCTTAAATAAACCAAAATCATTTCTTGCATGAGCTCTACAATCCACTTCTTTATGACAAAATTGATTGCATAAAAAGAAATAACCACAGAAAGAGTGTTGGAAACTTGTCATGTATGCCTATCTTGAAGGAAATGATCCTTTGTAGTTATCCTTGTTGTCCTTGTGAAGGATATTACCTTATTCATTTTTGGTGCTCTCACTATTGATGTATATTTTGATAACATCTCCATTTATCTTCTTTGGGGATTGTGTGGTTTTTAAATTTTGACCTTCTTCATAACCAATACCACTCTTGTTGTTTGTTTCCATTTGGGAATTGAGAATATTATCTAATATTTTTGTACTCTTCAGTTCTTTGTTCAATTGAGCACTTGTTTTCTGCAATTTATTTCTCAAAGAAAAAATCTCAGACTCTAGCCTCTCACAATTTTCTTCTTTTTCTTTCAATTGGATTAGTACCTCTTCCTTTATTTTCTTTTCCTCTTTAATTTGAACTTTTAGATCTATGATCATCTTCTATAGTTCTTCAAGATTTTGTGAATTTTTTTCCTTAGATTCACTATCATCTTGAAGCTATAGTTATTTCTTTGAATTCTTCTTTCTAATCCTCTTGATCTCATTTAGGGCACAAATGAGTTCTCCTTCCAAATCAACTTTTGTATCCATTTTGTCATACTCTTCTTCTTTTAAATTCATCTCTTCTTTTTCTTTGTATTCAATTTCTGAAGCATGATCCTTTGTTTTTATTACTATAAATAAAATATCTTCTCTACTATTGTTAGAAATGGTTTCATTGCTCTCTTCAAATGAGATACTATCTTCCATGGAGTAGAGGCTCTTCTTATTCTTATGGAAGTCCTTATTTTCATTCTTACCTTGTATGTAATTCTTCTTGTGATGGTGATGTTTCCTTCCTTTCTTTTTTATATAGTCTTCATCCCCATCACTAATTTCACTTTTGGCCTATGGACACTTAGTAACAAAATGTCCTATATTACCACAACTAAAACATTGAAGAGTATACTTACCTTTGTGTTTTCCAAATCCTTTCTTGAACTTTCTCACTAATTGGGCTTCTTCTTCATTGCTTGAACTATCACTTGATTCATGTTCTTTATTCTCCATCTTATCCAAAACTTCAAGAAGGTATATACATGCTTTGATGTCTTCTCCTTCTTAAGCCTTATTTTGTATGTCATGAGGATTGCATGCAACTCGTCCATCTTCAATTTATCTAGGTCCTTAATTTCTTCAATAGCAAAAACTTTTGCATAAAATCTCAAAGGAAGAGATCTTAGTATCTTTTGCATGATCACAAATTATTCAATTTTTCACCAAGTCCTTAGATGGCGTTTATAATTTTATCAATACAGATTAGGTAAGTGGCTATATTTTCTTCATCCTTCATCTTAATACTTTCAAATGGTCTTTGATGAGTTTGGATCTTGGCCTTCTTCACCTTTTGATCATCTTCGTTATTATTTTAAATTTTTTTCCCACATTTTTTTTGTTTGCGCACAATTCATCACCTTGACAAATTTAGATTATGATAGACCACAAAGAATAGTGTTCATAATTTTCACATTATATTTTCTAGTTCATTTTATAACTTGATCCATTGGTGGAGAAGGTGGTTTAACATAACCAACAATAATAATTTATAAATATTAAATGCAAGTGTCATAAAGTAGATGTGCATCCTTACACTTTAGAATTTATAGTTTGTTTTGTCAAATAATGGGGCTCTATTTGAAGAGAAACCTCCTTAACATGCCATGTGTGATTTTGATATCTACCTTCTAGTGGTTAGGCTATTCTTGAAGGAACCCAATTTGATACCAATTGATGAGCACATTACTATATTGAGAGGGGGGTGAATTAGTATAAGATATTTTTTTACTTTTCCAAAACTCAAAAACCATAGCAATGTCGATCACATAAGATCTATCATTTATACAACTCAAGAAGAATGTAAATTTTTTGTGGAAACCATTACAAGAGAAAAACACAACAAAATATTGCTTATATAAAATTTCTCTTATAGTCTTTGTAGGTACCAACCCACTAGAGACACCAATCCCAACTTATAATATTTGTAGGTGCCAACCCACTGGAGACACTAATCTCCACATACAATATTTGTAGGAAGCAACCCACTTGAGACACTAGCCCCCACAACTGAGCACCAAACCAACAAAAGACACCAAATTCTTCTAATGAGAGGCACCAAACTCCTGATCTCCTTAATTAGGAGGTACCAAACTCCAAATGAATATTATGTTTTCCTTCATGAGTATTGTTACTTCAATATTCTTCACCAATTTTAATTAATATATTCACAAAAATTTTATAAACTCCCTTACCAATCTTCTCAAAACCATCATAAAACTACTCACAACTTTGGCAGAAATCTACAATAGAATACCTCAAAAGGTCTACTCAAATATTTAACAACTTTTGCTTACAAATATTCTATGAATGATGTTCTATAAATATTCTCTTGAATAACCTTATACTTGACTTAAACTATTATAAATATTCCTTATATGTCTACTCCAAATCAATTTATATGTTTTCTCCAAATTACCTTTAGATCTGCTCATAAACTTCTTTTAAATATTCTCTTGAAGTTTGATTTTAATTAATTTATATCCGCTCTAAATAGGAATTATATTCAATAATTTTTAATTTAAAATGAACCCCCAAAACTCTATTAAATACCTCAATCATAACCCTTTAAATACCTTTTTACCCAAGAGATGTGACTCTCCCAAAGACGTTGACAAACTTGAAATATAAATATTTTATTTTAAATATTAAATCCCCAAAGTGGGGCTCCTCTAGGAGGGGGTTTAGCCTCATCAAATAATTTAATTATAATTTATTTTAAACACCTCCCACAAGGAACACTTACACCTAATAGAGTTGAAGTCATCCTTTTAACAAGTTAATTTAACATCAAAGTGGTATCTATATGAGGATATTCAGCCATACCAAGGAATTATTTTATTTTAATTCTTCAAAATCAGCTTGTATTCAATTGATAAAATGTCCTTTATGAGGCATTTCTCTAGGAATTGTGTGATATTAATAATAATCAATATTGTTTTTTGATCTCATTGTTTCCTTTGACACTTTAATGGTTCAACCATATCAAAATTTAACTTTAATTTTGACTTCACCAATAAATAATGACTTAGATTTCACTACTTCATAGCTTGAATGATGTTGGCAATTTTGTATAGGAGTTAAATATGAAGTCAACCAATTTTACTATCCTTTTGATGATGCAATTTATGACCTTTTTCATATAAATATTTCATCTTCATCCTTTAGCATCAATGACAACAAGACATTAATGATAAAAACATATTGCCCATTCCCCTTTGACACTAATGACAATATATCCAACACCTTTACAATGAGAAAATACAATCTTTTATAGGAAAGAACAACAAAACCTAGGTCACAACTATCGGTTGAGATCGTATCAACACCAAGGGTTAATAATAAATTATCATTAAATGATTGGGGCACATTAAATATTCATACACTATCAAATTTTATTACAATTAATACTAGGAAAAATAAAAAATTATCCCTAAAGGAACTTTCATAAATCCAACAACTGGAAGACATGTAATAGATCTAGAACAATTTCTAAAGTAGACACAATTGGTTAATATGGAATTTTGTCTCAATTTTTGAACCTGATAGGTGTAATAAATTTCCTCCAAACAAAACTTCCAAGGAAAAGAAAATAGGTGGTCATATAACCTAATGAGGAGATATAGCATTTACAAATATTTATCCTCAATAACATAACTTCCATCTATATTTTCTTTTATGCATATTTCAAAAAAAGCTATTAAAGTTAGAGTAACTTCATTAGGTTGTGGACCCAATGTACTATAAAAAATTAAAACACTGGACACCATATTTCTTGGCAAGATTACCATGCATCACCATCCAACTTGCCTTTTTTCCTTCAAAATTTCTTATTTCTAATGAAAATGTAGCAACACTATCCAAATCATCCTTAGATAAATAGTATATTTATTGCTCTTTGCAGATCTATAATTTTCACTATTATTTAATTTTTAAATATCTATCTTTGTATATTGGTCAACAATTACTCCAATTAAAGTTTTCAAAAGTATCACTGTTGGAAGTTTGGAAGCTTGAGTTGTTTGTGAGTTGCTTGGGTTTTATCATTGATGTCAACCCTTTGTATGAAGAAAGTGTTGGAATTTTTTTGGTGTTGATGATGTCAACCCCTAGCATTAGAATTGTTGGAAGTTTGGAGCTATTGGTATTAATGTCAACACAATGTCGATGTTGGCATTTATGTCCTAATTAGTATAGTTGCAGAGGTTGCCGATTTGACTTGTGTTTGAGGAGATTATTATAGTTAGAAAGTGTTGCATGATGTAGATGTTGTTGATGTGTTGCAAAGGTGTTAATAATGCTACTGATGAAATTTTTTCACTTGGTTTCCAAGTGCTTTTGAGAAAATTTGAATAAAAGAAAGTTTAGTAGGACAAAGTAGTATTCAGTTTTTTTCTCTGCATTTATTCATGGTTGAAGATATTCCCATGTGTTTTGGATGTAATGATGAGATGTGTTTAGAGGTTTTATATCTAGAGTTTTAGGTTCTAGATCATTTTTCAGTGGAAGATGTGTTTGACTATATGTCTATCTAGTGAAATAGGGTTTCTAAGAGAAATGAGATTGCTCTCTATTTTTCCACATTGAAGGTTCTAGTGTTGTGGATTTGGAAACATTATTATAATTTCTATATCCACCTCACCTTGATGTTTTAGTTTATGAGTCATCCTACAAGGTTGTTTGATGTGTTGGGTGTTTGTGCTAGTATGTCAGGTTGCACAGAATGGAGGTGTTCTTGAATTGCAAGTGGTTGTAGTAGTTTTGTAGAATATTCTAATGATGCTAGAATATTCTAGGATGTTGTATGAAAGTTTTGGAGTATTTTTGTATGGTATTTGAGATGTTTCCAAACCTTTAAAGGCGTGTTTTGTGTTGCTTGTTAGTGTTTGTACAGGTTTGGCTAACCTAGCATGCTAGTGCTAATTATGAAGGATAATTGTTATTTTAGGAAGTATTGAGAAGCACTTTGATGTAGATTTGGGTCCCAATTAAGTAATATGGCATGGTTTGGCTTCACTTATTTATATTTTGGAATTTTTTGGTTACAACCTATTTATATCTACAATAACAATTAGCAAAAAATTATATCTAATTGTCATATCTAATTTGATTTGCAAAGTACACTGTACATTGTATTGATAATAATAATTGCATTTCATGGTTTTAAAAACTTCACCAGGTTTATCTAACACACATATAAGCATCTAATACATGAATCAACATTGAATTTTGATAATTTTTCTCATTCAAAAATAAATAAAAAATTTGCTCATTGCATTTCACAATTTGCATCGTATTGCCCAATTCTCACCTGACTCCAAGAAATTAATTGACTGTTGTCATATGAACGATGTATTTATCACCTATCAATTTCTCCATAATCTTCAAAAAATTAAGCATCCCATAGTAAAGCTTTGAAATATTCTCCAAACTAGAATTCAACATATCCATGTTCATCTTGCCATCAATATTAATTTCTCTAAACATAGAAGGAAGCATTTGACTAAAATCAATTCTCCAAATAGAACATTTCTTTAACTCCAATTCTCATGTTCAAATAGGAGGAATCTTAAATACTATCAACTTTTCGAAGGAATTCATCTCTTTATCTATTATTTCCATAAAACTATTATCATATTCAAGAATATTTTCTAATGGATCAAACCTTGTAATAAACCTGAAATATAATCAAGACTATCAACATCAAAATTTGCATGCTATAACAATAGTTTCAAGAATATAATTTTATTACACAACTTGATATGGGAAAAATTTAATCTCTTTGTCATCATATATAATTTATGAATGCATCCCTCAAAGTTCTATAACTCTCTCATACTTCCTTAGCATGGTCAATGATGCAAGATAACTTGTACTACAACATATTCTCAATCAAATCAATTTAACTCTTTTCTCTCCATTATCCTTTGTCATTTTTTAACCTCTCCACTTCTTTTAAGTCTTATTTTAACTTTTTAACCTTAACTTTCAAAATATCCCTCTCTTGACATAAAATATAATATGTAGCTATTCATCTAGGTAGATAAATACTATTCCCAAGCTACAATGATCATGTAATCTCATATTTTCTTCATTCAATTTTGTAATCTTAGCCTTCATCTTACTAACAATAGAAACTATACCTTGAATATTTTTATGTTTTACATCCTTATTTAATTTTTCCTCTAGAATTCAACCAACCCCAACTAAATCAATATAACTGATTAGATCATTGACATAAGTTGATAATTGTGACACTTGATGTTTGATCTCTTTCTTTATATTTTTATCTTTTGCATTCTATCTAGAATAAAAAATGCATATTTTTGAAATAATTTATTTTTATCTTTCCTAATTTGAGTTCCCAAGTTCACCTCCTCTAATTGGTAATCCTCCACTAGCATCTCACATTCAGGTTTGTCCACCCTTGGTATAGCAATTGATGCTATCATGTTCCCTTGGTCGTCTATTGTGGTATTAAGCAATATTCTTGATCTCTTCTTACTTACTATTGGTGCTTGGAAATCCTTTGCAAGAATAGAAAAATCTCTCTTTTGTTCTCTAACATATCAAATTTTCCTCTTCTAAATAGTATAGCTTAACCATACTATTAGCCTCAAAGTAACTTTATGTTCAAGGGTATGCATGACTTTTGTATCATGTAATGACTCACAATCTTCATATTCTATCTTAGCTTCTTCTATTTCTTTCTCTATCTATTTCCTTTCAATTTCTCCTTCATGAAAAAAATTATTAAAAACCACCTCTTCTTGGACTATAGTCTCCTTTTACTCAGGCATTGCACAAGTGTGAATGCCATTTGCACTTGAAATAAGGAAAGAAGCAATTTCAGGTGATGAAAACTTAGTAGTAATGGGAGAATTGGAAAAAACAAGAGGAGATTTATGATGAGGATAAATAAAAAAGGATACAAGTTTCTACATGATGGAGGAGATGTGCATTATAGTGATCAAAGGAGAGACTCACATACAAAAGAAAAAGAACAACTAGTTGAACCAGACTTTGGCATTGGCGATATTTGTTTGATTGGAAAAAGGGATCTAGGTCCTAAATCAAACCTTTCCTAATTGGAGGATTAGAAATGATTTCAAATCCACTTGACTAAAAATCCTAATAATAAGATTTAGAATGGTGGATCAGGTTCTAATCATTGTGTGTGTGAGTGTGGATGTGATGGATGGTTGATTTATGATTCCTAATTAACTAGTTTTGAATTATGTAAATGAACTAACTATGTAAACTATGAAAAAATGGTAGTATGTTATGATTTCTAAGAAACTAGACATTATAAATGAAAATGGAAGATACTAATGCACTTGAGGTGTAAATTTGAGCTTGATCTTGCAACCAGTCTATAGCTTTTGTCTTTCGGGTGTTGTCAAAACTTCATCTATTTGTGAGAAAATGTAGAATTTGTGGCTTGTCAACTTGTAGGGATTTGATACATGAATGAAAAAATAGTATTTAATCTTCCTTCAATTCACTTCAGATCTATAACCTACACACATAAGAGGAGAGGAAGGGTTATTTCATATAGGGGCTTGCCTAAGTCAAACCCCATGTTGGTATTTCTACCTCCACAATGGAAAATTATAATGAAGGGGATTGTATCCTTTGTTGGATAGAGGTTAATTGGTAAACAAATAATGAATTGACAACTTTTATGAAACTCACCACTCATATATGATCTCCTTAATGGATTGAAGTCACACTCATAACCTTCAAGGATCAATTGTTGCTTGAATTAAATTTATCTGATCACCTACAAGGGTTAGTACACATAAACAAAATGCATGTAACATGAACACAAACTCACATAATATATGACATGATTCTTAAATGATGAAGTTTTGCAATAATATTTATATTTTTTCTCTTGACTTCTCTTAAATACTCTTAGGATGCTCAATTTTCTCAATTAAAGACCTTAGAATGCTTATTATTAATTGTGAAAATGACTAGTTATTTATGTGCAAGTCTTCTAATTTCCCAAAAATAAAATGTTGACTATTGACAATTGAAATTGGAAATTCAAATAATAAATTTTTGACACCAACATATTCAAATTTGGGGCCCAAAATGTTGGTCTAGGGCACAATGTGCCCTAGACTAGATTTTTCCTTTTTCAAAATTAAAAGTATTAGGGGGAAAATATTAAATGCATAATTTTATTTCCCATGGTTTATTTTCTAAGAGTGTTTATAAAATTGGAAATTAATGCATTATTAGGTCCAAGCACATAGGGAAGAGTTAAACATAGTGTGAAATTGTCAAGGGTGACAATTTTTGATGCTACATTTAGCCCGCACTTTAATAAGAGTATGACCTTATGCTTATACTCACACTAAAGTAATAATATGTCAAGAGGGGTTAAAATATCCAAATATTCAAGATATAGGATGGTATTGAATCTAGGGGATGCATTAGCCCCCAAGATTCAAGATCATATGGAAAGACAACATAAGGAGAAATGAAAACACATGTGAAGTGAAATGGAATGTGACAACACAAAGGATCCATGAAAATTTAAAAAACACTTAACATAGCATAATGTAAAAGAAAAAACATCACACATAACACAATGAAAACACAAAAAATATAATAATCACCAAACAAAACATAAGGTTAGTACTAAAAGGATTCGAGTCGGTAAAGCAAAGAGACCTCAATCTTTGAATTTTTCTCAAATACCAAACGACATCTCTCAAATATTTTGTTAGATAAGAGAATTCTCTTATGAGGAATGGAAAGTCATGTTATGCCAAGTCACTGATGAGCTATATAGATCCATTGTCTAACATGTGTTATGTTAGGTTTCCATGCAATATGATGGGTTCCAAAAGGCTAGCAAGTTACTTTATGCTAGTATCTCATGAAATACATGGCTCCATTGGTGGGAAATTTGTGTTATTCTAAGTGACCATGTTAAAAGGTGCTCAAGTTCATGAATCAACAAGTTGTATTATTCCAAATCTATGGAATATTTTGCAAATCATGCTTCAAGGAGCACATAAAGTATAACATCTCAAGGGACTATTTAACATCACAAAGGAAGAAAATCACCTCAAGGGGTATATAAAGTTTAATGTCATGGGGGATAAATATCACCTTAGGGGGTGTATAAAAGTCTTATGTCAATGGGGATAAATGATCAAAAGGAAATGCCTTAGGGGGTGTTATAAATAACACCACCATGAAGGGTGTAGGTGTCAAAGGACACTACCTAATATATGGAAGGTCACACCTTGGGGGGATATCATACATGAAACCACCAATAAGAGGGGATGAATTATGGAATGAAGGGTCACACCTTATGGAGTACTAAGCATAGTAATACCACCAAGGGGACATAACATGCCACAAAAATTCATGATTTTTTAAGGTATCAATCTTAATACCACCACAAAAGGAGAAATAACATGTATTAATAAGCCCACACTTTAGTGAAATTCCATACAATATTACTACTAAATTTGACACAATGTGATAAATAAGGCTACATCTTTAGAGGATGTATAATATCACAACTACAAAGGGACCATTTTACTTTATATTTGTAATATGTGGGGTAATATGCCCCCCTTAAAATCTTAGTGTACTTGATACACTAACATTAGAAGGAGATAAAGAGGAGATAAAGGATCCCTTATTTAAAGGAATACACTTTATAAAAGGCTAACTATTCTTTCCCCCCAGTGTAAGGGCGAAAGAAAGCCTATATGGATTGTATTTCCTTGCTCCTTAATGATAAAATATGATTGCAAAAAAACATATTGTGACCCCATCCATGGTAATGATTATTTGATGATACTATAACTACCACATATAAAGGAGCAAAGCCATAACTATATAATCTATAATGTTAGAATAGTCATCCTTACAAGGATCCAAGCTATCAAATATATTTTTAACATACGACATTCATCAGTAGTATGACCAAACAATCTATGATACACAAAAAAGGATACATTTTTATTCTTGTGTTGAGTGTCTCTTCTTTCTTGCATAGGAGGTAGTTAAATGAACTCCAATTCTAAGAGTGTTCATAAGGTACGCTCAATTTTAGAGAAAGGATGCAAAGTGGGTAATGGGTCCTTTCTAATTAGTCTATCAGGTTTATGTAGTTTAATATATGGAATAAATGTTTTATGTAAAGGTGGAGAACCTTTGTACTCTATTCCTTTTATATCTTGAGATGGTATTTTTTATAAGAGGGCGTGAATTTCATGCTCATTCTGCATGTCACATCCTTATTTAGCAAGAATCTTGAATCCTTGTCCATAACATCTTTATAAACTAATGGGTAAATTTCTCACTTTGTTTTCATAGGATGGAGGATCACTTGGTGGCATGGGCTCATATTGATTATCATCAATAGGTGATTTCATGAATATTGGTTGAGGTATGAATTGTAAGTCACTTTCTTTATGTGAGATGGAAACTATGTCAAGTGGAGGTATTCTAGGTGTTACTGATTATTGGTATGGATGAGTAGGCCATGCTGGTGAAGGATAAAGGACAATGCTTTTTTGAATATTATGTATTGTTTTGTTTAAGAATTCATCCATGATTACTTCATCTTTCCTTGAGATATCTTCATTATAAAAACATGCATTGAGAGATGAAGGATCATGGGTCTCATCATGTGAAGGAGACTCATTTCCAAACACACAACATGAAACATCAATAAAATATTTCAAAGAAGACAATATTTTACCAAATCATTTAGAAATTATGACAATTTTGTGTGTAACAAATGTCTATACTAGGGTACAAACTATTATAATGCATAGAATGGAAAATTGGAAGCAGATCTGTACAAAGAACACTAGGAGGATAATATCATAAAAATATGAGAATAAATAGCCTAGTCAAGGGCGTGGTACACCTTAGAATAGCAAGGTATTCTTTCTAATTTCAAAATTTAGATGTGTTCTTCAAAGTTTAAGTACCCAATTATGTGACTATGTAGATCTGACAGTAAATAAAATTCTAGATTTTAACATATTTGTGATTGTGCAATATGAAAGATAGTATGAAAACAATTTTCACCTTATTCAATAAATGAATGCACTTAGAAAAATAAATTTTAGATTATACAATGCATAAATTTAATGATCCTATCTTTAAAAACCTAAAAATTTGAAAGATTTCAAAGATTTTACAACAAAACAATGCACTTTTTCAAATTTTTCACTATATGCTAATGCCTAAATGAATGTTTTGAACACTTTAAAATTTTATTTCATATTTTAAATGATATAATACATATTTATCAATGAAATATTGAGCTATATATACTTTTCAATGACTAGAAGTAACCCTAGATGTCTTTTGGATGCAAAATGCAATACAATTTTTCACTTTTTCAATACTTTTTATGACAATTATGTTGGAATTTTGGAAGCTTGAGTTATTTGTGTGTTGCTTGGGTGTTGTCATTAATGTCAACCCCTTGTATAAAGAGAGTGTTTGAATGATGTTGGTGTTGATGATGTCAACCCCTAGTATTGGATTTGTTGGAAGTTTGGAGTTGTTGGTATTGATGTCAACACATTGTATTGTTGTTACCATTAATGTCTTACTGTTGGAGTTAACAACCCAAGATCTTCAATCTGCAATGCCAAAGAACCTCCACAAGAGATAGAGAGAAGCAACAATGGAAGATGCTATTCCACCAAACAAGGATTGCAATATGATACAATATGATCAATGCAATACTATACAATGCTATATGCCAAATTATTAACAAATATGCTAGAGATGCCTTGCTTATAAAGGAAAGGATAAGAGATAGGATAAGACAAGATCATGAAAAGTGTCTTAATCCTATCACATGAGACAACTAACTCATAACTACCTAGGAAAGTGGAAATTCTAGATAAGACAACTAATACTTATCTAGATATGACAACTAATATCCTAAGTAAACTTAACATGTGAATTAAGTCCCCTAAGTCCTTAGTAAAGGAATAAACTAGGTACAAGACTTATTCACACCAACACCCCCCCTTAAGTGCAACTTAGGGAGGTACAAACCAATGCAAAAATGCAAAAGATGGGTCCTGGCAACTAGGCCTGATGAGGTACCCATGTACAAAACAAAAAACTCTCACAAGCGGAGAAAAGGAGAAAAACCCTGTGGGAGAAAACTCCTCTCCAAAAGAGAGAAATAAACAAAGAAAACTAATGAAGGAAGGAGGACTCCTCAAGACCCCCCAAGGACAACTTCCTTCACCCCAAGCATCGATCGCAACTGAAGATAACGAGGCGATGCCAAAGGTTTAGTGAAGATGCCTGCAACCTGCTGATCTGTAGGCAAATACTCCAAGCTGAGAACACCATCCTGGATGAGCTGCCTGATGAAGTGCATGTGGATCTCAATATGCTTAGTCCGCTGATGCTCCACTGGGTTGCGTGAAATATGAATGGCACTCTGATTGTCACACCAAAGAGTAGTGGGCTGAGTGGAAGGGAATCCAAACTCAGTCATCAACTGACGAAGCCACAAAACCTCCTGACTAGCCAACACGGCACCTTGATACTCAACCTCTGTTGATGATAATGCAATAGCAGTTTGCTTCTTGCAAGACCATGCAATCGGACCAGAACCAAGGCAAAAGACAAAGCCAAAAGTAGACTTCCAATCATTGACATCACCAGCCCAATCTGAGTCAGTGAAGCCCACAATCTGAGATGCACCTGAAGTGTAGTGAATGCCAAAATGAGTAGTGCCCTGAATGTATCTCAAGATACGCTTGGCGGCCTTCCAATGACTCTCGTGAGGCTCCTGTGAGAAGCGAGAGATAAGTCCAACCACAAAGGAAATATCAGGACGACTATGTGTCAAGTACAAAAGACTGCCAACCAACTGCCGATACAAGGTATGATCAACTGTAGGAGTAGTGCAACTAGAAGACAGTACAACACCTGACTAGAATGGAGTAGGGGTAGGCTTGCAATCAGCCATGCCAAATCTCTAAAGCAAATCAAGAGCATACTTCTTCTGGAAAATGAAGATCCCCTCAGAAGTCTGATGAATCTGAAGACCAAGGAAGTAATGCAAAAGACCAAGTTCAGTCATATCAAATCGCTCCATCAATGCTCGCTGTGTACTCTGAATCATGGAAGTAGAACTCCTTGTGAGAATCAAATCATCCACATAAAGCACAAGTATAAGTAGATCCTCTCCATGTCTCTGTGTATAAACTGTGGGATCAGAATGGCAACGAGTATAGCTGGAAGCAAGCAAGAAACTATCCATCTTCTCATACCAAGCCCGAGGGGCTTGTTTGAGACCATACAATGAACGTCGTAGCCTGCAAACAAGTGAAGAGTCCTGCACAAAACCTGGTGGCTGCTCCATATAGATCTCCTCATGAAGATCCCCATGCAAGAAAGCACTCTTCACATCCATCTGATATACTGACCATCCCTGAGATGTAGCTATAGCAAGGACAAGGCGAATAGAATCCATCTTGGCAACAGGAGCAAAGGTCTCAGAATAGTCAATTCCTTCAACCTGAGAAAAACCCTTTGCAATAAGACGAGCCTTGTACTTGTCAATGGAACCATCTGCTGCATACTTGGTATGATACACCCACTTGCATCGAACCAACTTTCTTCCCTTAGGAAGAGGCACAAGATCCCAAGTATGATTCTTCATCAAAGAAGAATACTCATCATCCATAGCACTATCCCACTCTGGAATACCTCAAGCATCTGAAAACTTTGAGGATCATCTGAAACTGCATGACTCAAAAGACTAATTCTAGAAGTCTGAGAATGAGTGCGGCGAGTGTCTGTGGGATCACCAACAAGAGGACCAGCCTCCTCAAGAGTAACTTGAGCCCATCATGGCCTAGTGGGTGAGTGAGGAGGAGGTTCATCAATACCATCATCAAAATCTTCTTCAAGTAGCAAAGTATCATCAACTGAAGAAGACTGAGTAGGTTGTGATGAAGAAGAAGTTGAAGGAGGATCTGGCTGGGTGAAGGTCTTAGAAAACTAAACATCACATCAGAAATGAACCTCTCGTGTGTTAGGATCAAACAATCTGTATGCCTTCACATCCTCACAATAGCCAACAAAGATGTAACGCTGACTCTTCTTCTCCATGGATTTATGCCGACCATTCGGAATGAATGCCCAAGCCTCACTACCAAATACTCTGAAGAAGGATACATTAGGCTTGTGATGAGACCAAGCCTCCTCAGGGGTCATATTTTGCACTGCCTTGTGGGGCATACGATTGTGAATATAGTTGGCACAATTGACAGCTTCGGCCCAAAAGGCGGGAGCCATGGACCTAGACTAAATCATACAATTGGCCATTTCCCTGAGAGTCATGTTCTTTCTCTCCGCCACACCATTCTGTTGAGGAGTGTAAGGAACTGTGTGCTGATGAAGAATACCATGCGCACTGCAAAAATCCTAAAATGCCTGATTGACATACTCCCCCCCATTATCCGTGCGTATCTGTCGAAGAGAAAAACCTGACTGCTTCTCCACAAATTTTTTGAAGGTCTTGAAGTTGGTGAGGACTTCACTCTTGAGCTTCAGAAAGTAGACCCATGTCCAGCAGGAAAAATCATCAATGAATGTTAGCACATACTTGGCCCCTGAAAAAGGAGTTGGGAATGACATAAGATCACTATGGACCAACTCAAGGGGTGTGGTTGCACGTGTAGCGTGACCCTTAGGAAAAGGATCTTGATGTTGCTTGCCAAGAACACATCCTTGACAAACACCATCTGTGCAAGTGATCTTTGGAAGACCAACCACTAAGTTATGTGCTTTCATTTGCTGAAGATATCTATAATTCAAGTGCCCAAATCTCTCATGCCAAAGCTTGCTCATTGAATCAGCATGAGAAATAAAACATGACCCTGATGAAGACTCAAATCCATCAAATCGATACAAATGATTCTCATGATCAACTACTCCTGTTGCGACAACCTTCTCAGGATCTTGCAACTGTCTAATAGTCACATTTTGTGGAGAAAACAAAACTAACTTCCCATCTCCAGAATGACAAATCTGATATATGGAAAGAAGATTCGCTGAAATATCAGGAACAAGTAAAACATCCTCAATGCACCCATCTAGCATTTGAACGGAGCCTGTCCCCAAAACTGGAATCTGTGAAGAGTTCCCAACTGCAATCTGAGAAGTAGAAGTATGAACTATGGAATCAAGAAGATCACGTGAATTTGTCATGTGATGTGAGGCACCTGAATGAATAATCCAACTATCTGAAGGTGAATGCATAGCTCGTGCTGAAAGAGCTTGCCCTTTGCCCATGGAAGAAGGCTTAGCCACTGAAATATTGTGCTTCTTCATAGCTTCCTCTAAGGCCTCTAATCTCTTAAAGCAATGAGATGCATCATGCCCAGTTTTGCCACAAAATGAACAAGGATCTCCTTTCTTTTTCTTGGACTTGGAAGAAGAATCTCCAGAGGTAGAAGAAGAAGGAGATTGAGTGGACTTCTGATTGTTCTTTGGCTTCGTTTGGGAGGGATTCTCACTACCAGAAGATGATTCTACTTTGGGCTTCTTCTTGTTCTTTCCTTTACCCTTGGATGATTGAGCCATTAGAGCATGATTCGTAGAATTAGGTAAGGCATCCAACTGAATTAACTTGGCCTCCTCCCTAGTAAGACGCTCACAAAACAACTCAAATGTAGGCATTTTGTAATCTTTCCCCATTGCATCCATAGTTGAATAGAAAGTAGAAGAAAACACTTGATAAGGGCCCTTTAACTTAGACAGAATCAAGAAGATACATTCATCACTAGATACATCATGTCCACATCCTTTCAACTGTGACAAAATCATCTTGAATTGAGCAAGAAAATCCTGCATGGAAGGAAATGCATCTGGAGAGAGGGATTGTAGTTCTGCTTGAAGTTGCAAGGTTCTGAAATGATTTATTTTACCATACAATTCTTCAAGTTTGTCCCAAACATTCTTAGGTGTTTTGCACTCTGAAATATGAAACAACAGATTATCAGATACATGTAAGCCAATGAGCCCTTTTGCTTCATCCATTTTACATCTATGGACAAACTTTTCATAATCCCTTGTAAATTCAGGTTGTTCTGCATCTAACATTGGCCATAGACCCTTAGATTGTAACAATTGAGTCATTTTTAGCTTCCATGTATGATAATTGTGTGGAGTGAGTGGTTCAATTTGCCTTAGATCCGCCATGAACACCAAAAGAAAAGGACAATGTGGCACTTAAATTGTGCCTTTCACCCCCCCAGAATGTATTAAAAACTGATTTTGCAACCCCCCCAGCAAATTACAATGAACAAATATTGCAATTTTTACAAGTGACAAGCTCAAATCAACCGTTTATAACACACGGTGATTTTTACAATTTTTCAGAATAAGGAGCTTGCAAAGCTGAAAACAGAGGTTACAAACAGATTCCTTGCGATTTTCTGATCAATTTCAAAAAAAAGTTTGCCAAATTTCGACTTCGTTGGCAAAAGTTACATCAAGAACAAGCAATAAATGCACTTGTACCTTCAAGCTGAAAAATCTGGCAAAAAATGGCAAAATCTGGAAAAATAACCTGCACCACTCGAATTTCGTCGAACCACCTATCCGACGATATCTCGTTTGCAAAAATCTGACTTCGTGGCGAAAAGTTATGCAAAAATGAAAAAAAGGCCTATAGTAGGCACTGTCAACACTAAACAGTGCAAAATTTAAGCCCTCGGCTAGGTCGGCAATGTGACCAGGAGAGCGGTTTCAAAAAATGGGTTTGCACCATCGGAGCGTTTAGCAAGGATCGCCGCTGGCCGGTATTACTTAGCGGTCTCATGCTTCGACAAACACTTTATAAAGCGCTATATAAATTTTTATTATTTTTTTGAATTTTTAATAAAAAATAAAATGCCGACAGAAAATAAATTTTTTTTTTTTGAAAAATTTTCTGATGACACGCGTACCTACGAGGGGGGGCCGTACGGCCGCCTCTGCTAAAATTTTTTGCCGAAGACAACTTTTGCCGAATATAGGCAAATTATATATCAAAAAACTCGGAAACGGCCACCCGGACGCAATGGAAGACTTATTTTTGGCTCAAAGTGCACCTGTAAAAAGTTGTTCACCAGATCTGAGCTCGAAACCCTTCTTTGCCAAAGCTGCAAATGGTGACGAAATTAAGTGAAACAAAAGCCAGATCTGACTTTTTCGAGCCTCCTGGACGCAATGGGACAGCCTAAAATACTGCCACTATAGCCAAAAGCGCTGCAATCACCAGATCTCACCAAAAATGCAAGCATGCAATATAGGATACAAGAACTCAAAAAATGACAATAGAAATTGATGGAAACTCTCTAATAAAGAAATGGAAGGGGCTTGCCAGATTCAAAGCTCTGATACCATGTTGGAGTTAACAACCCAAGATCTTCAATCTGCAACGCCAAAGAACCTCCACAAGAGATAGAGAGAAGCAACAATGGAAGATGCTATTCCACCAAACAAGGATTGCAATATGATACAATATGATCAATGCAATACTATACAATGCTATATGCCAAATTATTAACAAATATGCTAGAGATGCCTTGCTTATAAAGGCAAGGATAAGAGATAGGATAAGACAAGATCATGACAAGTGTCTTAATCCTATCACATGAGACAACTAACTCATAACTACCTAGGAAAGTGGAAATTCTAGATAAGACAACTAATACTTATCTAGATATGACAACTAATATCCTAGGTAAACTTAACATGTGAATTAAGTCCCCTAAGTCCCTAGTAAAGGAATAAACTAGGTACAAGACTTATTCACACCAACACTTACTTTAGTATAGTTGTAGAGGTTGTTGGTCTAGCTTGTGTTTGGGGATATTATTGTAGTTGGAAACTGTTTCATTTTGTAGATGATGTATATGTGTTGCAGAGATGTTCGTAATTTTGTTGATGAATTTTGTTCACTTGGTTTCCAAGTGCTTTTGAGAACATTTGAATAAAAGAGAGTTTAGTGTGATAGAGTGGTGTTCAGTGTTTTACTCTACATTTCTTCATGATTGAAGATATTCCCATGAAATTTGGATGTGATGATCAGACGTGTTCAAAAGTTTCATATCTAGAGTTTTAGGTTTTTGATCGTACTAGAATGGAATATGTGTTTGGCAGTATGTCTATTTGGTGAAAAAAGGTGTCTAGGAGAAATGAGATTTCTCTGCATTTCTCTACAGTGAACTTTCTAATGTTACATATCTAGAAACATGCTTATAATGTCTATATCTACCTTCCCTTGAATTTTTAGGTGTTGAGTTGTTCTACAAATATTTCTGGTGTGTGGGATTTTTGTCATAGTATATCTAGTTACACAAAATGAAGGTGTTCTTGAGTATTAGGTGGTTTCAGGAGCTGTGAAGAATATTTTGATGATGTTGGAATATTTTGAGATGTTGTACAAATATTTAGGAGTGTTTTTATGTGATCCATGAGATATTTCTGAACCTTGAGAGGTTTTTTCAGTGTTGCTTATTACTGTAAGTGTAGGTTTTACCGACCTAGCATGCTAGCACTAATTGTGGAGAATAATTATTATTTGAGGAAGTATTGAGAAGTGTGTTTGTGTAGATTTAGGTCCCAATTAAGTAGTGGCATGGTTTTTCTTCACTTCTTTATATGGTGGAAGTGTTTAGTGCCAACCTAGTTGGTGTTGCATGGTTGAGATATATATGTTTCCTTAAGACCAACCTAATTAAGATTGTTTTAGGTCACATAGGGTATAAATGTAAGGTGAATTGTTGTGTGGATTGAGAGCATAGAGTGTGTGATGTGAAAGATGTGAATGTGATCAAATGTGAACCTTAATGCCTATGACTTCTTAATGCAATGAGCAAAAGGTGTCTACATTTCAATTTGTTTGATGGGTTATTTGTGCTTTAGTGGAACTATACCATTGATATATGAGAGATACGTTATTATTAGTTCAAATTGGTAGTGATCCATCTCTTCTTCTATTCTTCTTTCTTCTAGATAGTGAGTGATTTTGAAGTGATCCTTTCTTTATCTTCCTATACAGTGAGCTTTATTGTATTTGATGTTGCAATTCATATATTAGTGAGCTAATCCTCATTACGGTTTTTCCCTTCTTAGATTTTCCATATAATCTAGTGTTCTTATGTGTTTTTATTTGAAACATAGAAAAGTGGGGTGTATCACATAAGAGGTTAATCAAATGGACACAACTTTTTTCTTAGTTTCACTCAATTTATGAGGGCTATAATGAATGAATAACAATAAAAAATCAAACCTATCAGTTATAACAACAAATAGGAAGGTTTAAAGATTTTGAAATGATGTGTACCATGTTGAAAAATTGTTGTTTCAGGCCTCATTGAGGACTCATTCCCCTAGTGGCTAATGGGTCCCTGCTAGGGTTCTGAAAAGATGATTTTTGGGTTTTGTTCTTCAATGTCTACACAACTAGATCCTGGGTGTTCAACTCTTGAAAGTTGGAAATAAATTTTGTAGCTTTGTTTTTGTGATCTTACAGGAAAGGTGACAACTTTTACAAAATTTGCAACTTCAAAAACTTTTGTTCTCCACTTGATCTTCAACCTAAAACCTATAATAACACATTAAAGAGTAGGGGGACAAGGGTTTTCCTTGGTAAAACCCTATTTTGTTAATTAAACCTTGAAATGAAACAATGCATAAAAGGAAAGATGAATGAACAAAGTAATGCTACACCTCACCAATCCTTAATTGAACCTTGGAGTACAAATCAACAATCTTGCATGAAGTTGCCTTAATGAATGTAGATCTTGATCATAGACTTTCATATGAAACAATGCTTGAAAGGATCTCTAATGTTACATCAACATATTAGCTCAACAACATACATGATGCACTATGCCTTTGACATGATGATATGATCTTTGATTTCTGCAATAAACTGTAATAATCTTCCCTTGAATGGCTTCTTCAATTTTATTGAATGTTCTATAATGCTCTTGTTAACTCTTAGGATGCTTACATAAATTTTCTTAGGTTGCTTAGATGAAACTATGTAAAATAACCTTATATGTATACTTAAGATTAAATCCCAAAATTCAAATAACACAAGTTGACATCAGATCTTGAATTTGAAATTATTAAAATCCCATCCAAAACACATACCAAGGGGGTGTCCTAAGTTAAGGAGGACCCATTTTCCATAGGGTGAATGGGTCCTAGCATACTTAGCTAGGACAAGTTTTGGGGAATGTGAAATAACATGTAAAAAGGGGGTCCTAGGACCTAGTGAGGACCCACTCACCAAGTGGTGAATGGGTCCTAGGTCACTAGCCTAGGACACATTCCTTGCCAAATTAAGTGTTGTGAAACATTATTAATGAGTGTTGGGATTTATCCCTAAGAAAATGTAATAAATTAGGCTTGGATTTGAATTTAAGGGGCCAATTAAGCTCAATTAAGCTCAATTAATTAATTAAAGTCCTAGATTAGTGTGAAAGTGTGAAGAAACACTTTACAACACCCTAAATAAGGCACAATTAAGTTCATTTTATTATTAATTATCTATTCCCAAACTAAGGAAGGAAAAGGGATAATTTTTCTTTACTACATTTTGCCCCCACTTTAGTGAGAGTTTACCCCCATGAAAAACTCACACTAAATTAGACATTCAAGATGCTTATGTATGCAGTAATGATAAAGATAGACAATCATACACTATCAAAGACCAAGAAGAAAAAGGATCAAGCTTCAACCATCCCAATGCAATGTGGAATGTGGTTGTTTGTCCAAGAAAAGGGGAAATGATCAAGCTTTGATAGTCTATCCAATGCGATGTGGACCAAGTCTGAGTTGTTTGTCCAAGAAAAGGAGAAAGGATCTGATGCAGGAGCATCCCTAGTTCTTGGCAATCTTGCATCAACCAAAAATATTTTCTTTCAGTTTTGTTCTGGTTTTGTTCTTTCTTAGTTCATTTTGGTAGATTCATCATATTTTCTCACCAGACACTATGGATCTTTGTGTACATCATGGACATGTTCATTTTCCTTATTCCAAGATTTGAGTGTGATGGGATCATTTTCTAGAAAGTTATCGATTTTAGATTTCATGGCAATTTATTGAATTGATACCAAAATAATTTTTAGGCCTAACAACTAGTTTGATCATCCATGGATTGTTCTCGTAGCTTGCAGATCTCAACGGTGTGATTTTAATTGTTCCTTGGAGTGTCTTTGACCTTCTTTATAGGTCCACACTTCATCTCATGCACCTGTTGATGGAGTAATTTTATTTGTGGCTAACTTGTTCATGCACACATTATATTTTCCTTCATTGGAGAATGTAATGATCTTGGGCCAACATAGATGTTTCAAGAATTGCAGATATGATATAAAGCTTGTAATCGATCATTAGGACAGTGACAATTGATTAAGTAGTTGACTAAGTAGATTAAGGTAGATTTGATCTGTTAGATTTTGCTCGCATATAGGAGCATATTGGAATGTTGTAATTATGAACATGTTATGTCAAGCCTGTGAGCCGAATCTGTAAGCTCGGATGTTACCGGTCGATTGTAACTAAGATTTTTGTTAATGAGAATATTTGCATCTGCATTTTACTTCATATTTTGTGTCACTTATGTTGTGTTTCTCTTGTTGCATGGTCTGAACTGTTCTTTTGAGGACCCTCCTACTGTGGTTGCACCAGATTGGTATCAATGTGAGGCTCAATTCATGAGGAGATCACCATAATATGCAGAGTCTTGTTGAAGATTTTTTGTGGGGTGGCGGATTGAGAATCTGACATGCAGCTACAAAGGACTTGTGTAAAGATGGTGGGAAGAAGAAATGTTAGAGGAAATGGAGCACATGGAAATGTAGATCTTGCATTAATGGAGATGTTGAGAGGAATTGCTACTAGATTAGATTCAGTTGAAACAACCCAAAGGAGAGGTCGACCAGTTGATGGTGTAAGTTATGAAGAGGTAGAAGTTCAAGATGAAAGAGGAAGAGAAGAGCAACCTGGCCTAGATCGGGGAGAAGAGATGTTCATAAGAGCCCTAACTAGAGTGAATACGAAGCCACATTTCAATCCACCAGATTATAGTGGTAAGTTGGATTTAGAAGAATTGCTTGATTGGATTATGGAGATGGAAAATTATTTTGATTTTGAAGGTACCATTGAAGATAAGAAGGTGAAATTTTATTGTACAAAGTTGAAAGGACATGCATCCCTTTGGTGGGAACATTTGCAAACAGATAGACAAAGAAGAGGAAAAGAAAAGATAAAATCATGGGATTGGATGGTGAATAAGTTGAAAACAAAGTTTATGCATGCATACTATCAGATCAGTTTGTTCTAGAAAATGAAAAATTTAAAGCAGAAGGAATTGAGTGTGACAAGGTATACTAAGGAATTCTATAAGTTGAATATCAGATCTAGACACTCGGAAGAGGAAGTGGAACAAGTAGCTAGATATGTGAATGGTTTGAGGCCATCCATACAAGATGAGATTAGTCTGATCAAATTGTTGAATGTGGAAGAAGCATATCAATGTGCCCTAAAAGTAGAAGAGAAGTTGAATAAAATACATGAGCAGAGGCAAAGAGGAAGAGGTGGAAGATTTTAGAGAGGAAGAACTTTTGCGAGAGGAAGAGGATCCTTTGCAGATCTAAATAAAAGGTAAGGAAGTCAGTAAGAATGATAATTTTTACCATAGAGGTGATGGAAACTCTTACAGAAGAGGAGGATATGGTGGTTACTGGAATGAAGGTTATAGAAAAGATGATAGAGGATAGGAGAAAAGAGCATTCAAAGGAATTGTTGAGATTATGGAAGCACAGGGTCCTTGAAGCTACAGTCTTCAATGGAGGACCTTTGCCAGGAAAGATAATCAACCACACAGAAAGTGTTGCAACTAGGAATGCACAACAGAGATGCTATTGATATGATTAATTGATATGATTTGAAATAAATGAACAAGTTGCTTGATTATATAGGCAAGAAAGAAAACCTAAGATGCATGAGATGTTGCCATGTGTCATGATCTAACAACATGTGAACCCTATCTAGGAAATTATTAAATGTTGAGATAAGTTCTAGAAGGAAAACTCATCTTCTAGAAGGAATCTTATCTCCTACAAACAAGGAAGGGAATATTACCCTATTTATTAAATGATTTATCTAATAATGCAACCTAGGACTAAATGAAATATGACCTAAGTTAACTTATGCTAGTGTAATAATTAATTTAATTACACTAACAGGAACTTGTTTTAAGTGTGGTGGAGAAGGACATAGAGCATTTGAATGTAATCAAGGAGAGAAAAGTAGGAAGACAAAGAACAATAGAACAACATTTGTTGAGGAAGATCATACCGGATCATCTAACAAACCAGAAGAAGGAGAAGTGTTCGTGAACAAAAGAGTATTGTGTCAAAGTGAGTTGGAGTAGGAACCATTGCAGAGAAAGAATTTGTTTTGGACAAGATGTAAGGTAGCTGGTAAATGTTGCAAAGTAATTGTTGATAGTGGAAGTTCGAAGAACCTAGTTTCAAAGGAGATGGTGACTAAATTGAAGTTGAAAAGATTAAAACACTTGAAACCCTATCAGATAGCATGGATTCAAGATGAGCATGAGATTCTAGTAAGTGAACAATGTTTAGTGAAATTGAAGATAGGAAATTACCATGACAAAGTTTTGTGTGATATCATGCCCATGGATATATGTCATATTTTGTTGGGAAGGCCTTGGTAGTATGATAGACAGGCTATTCATGATGGAAATAAGAATATATATACCATTTTTGCTAATGGGATGAAGCAAATTTTGTTGCCCTTGGAAGATGTTCCTACAATTGAGGTTTGTACAAATGCTAGAGTTTGTCTAGTTGATGGAAGGAGATTCCTTGATGGATTGAGACATGAGAATGTGTGTTATGCCTTAGTTCCTAAGAAGGATGAAGATTTGAAGCATGTAGAAGAACACCCAGAGGAGATAAAAGAGTTGCTGACAAAATATGAGGAGATCATTTTGGATAATGTACCTGATGGATTTCCACCTATGAGGAGTATTAGTCATTGCATGGATTTGATTCTTGGGGCTAGTTTTCCTAATAAAGCAACACACCGAATGACACCTGCAGAGAATGAAGAATTTAATAGACAAGTGAAATAATTTTTGAGGAAAGGTTTGATCAGAGAAAGCTTAAGTCCTTGTGAAATACCTATTGTGTTGGCACCTAAGAAAGATGGAGAATGGAGAATGTGTACAAATTCAAGAGCCATAAATAAGATCATGGTAAACTTGAGATTTCCTTTACCTTGGATGGATGACATTATGGATTGTTTGAGTGGAGCTAAGTACTTTACAAAGATAGATTTGAAGAGTGGATATCATCAGATCAGAATCAGAGAAGGAGGTGAGTGGAAGAAAACATTTAAGACAAATGAAGGATTGTATGAGTGGTTAGTGATGCCCTTTGGAGTGAAAAATGCACCAAGTACTTTCATGAGGTTGATGAATGAAGTATTGAAGAAATTCTTGGGTAAGTTTGTGATTGTGTACTTGGATGACATCTTGATTTTTAGTAAGATTAGAGAAGAACATTTGTTGCATATAAGACAAGTCTTGTAGAGGTAGAGAGAAGAGAAGTTGTTGATAAACATTAAGAAGTGTAGTTTCATGAGGGAAGAATTAGTATATTTGGGATTTGTGATATTTGTGGATGGAGTGAAGATGGACCCTAAGAAGGTTAGAGCAATTGTTGAGTGGCCCACACCTAAAAGTATTGGAGATTTAAGATCATTTCATGGATTGGCTAGTTTCTACCAAAATTTCATTAGGAATTTCAATTCTATTTGTAGTCCTATGACAAAAACAATGAGGGGAGATAAGAAGGATTTTAAATGGACATCTAGAGTGAGCTGAAGTTTTGAATTGTTGAAATAGAAGGTGACTGAGATGTTTTCTTTGATTCACTAGATTTTAGTAAGGTGTTTCAAGTAGATTGTGATGCAAGTGGTATTGCAATAGGAGCATTATTAAGTCGGGAAGGAAGACCTATAGCCTATTTCAATGAGAAGTTGAATTATGCTAGGAGAAGCTATTTAGTGTATGATTAGGATTTTTATGCCATAGTTCAAGACTTGAAGAATTGGAGACATTATTTTTTTCCTAAGGAGTTTGTGTTGTATACAGATCATCAAGCATTACAATATTTGAACAATCAGGGTAAGTTGAACCAGAGACACTTGAGATGGGTGGAGTTCTTGTAGAGTTGTACTTTTGTTTTGAAGCATAGGAGTGGAAAGTCAAATAGAGTTGTTGATTATTTGAGTAGAAGGAATTTACTGACAGAGATGAGAGTGGAGGTATTAGGCTTTGATGAATTGAAGAACTTCTATGAGGAGGACCCAGATTTTGCAGAACCTTGGAGAGCTTGTAAGGAACTAGTTTTGGAAGATAGGAGTCAATGGTTGGATTATTTCATTTAGGAGGATATGTTGTTTAGAGGAAATCAGTTATGTATACCCCAAAGTTCAATGAGAGAAAACTTGGTGAAAGAAAAACATAGTGGAGAATTGGCAGGATACTTTGGAATTGATAAGACAGTAGCATTGGTGAGTGAGAATTACTTTTGGCCACAGATTCATAAGGATGTTAGGAGATTTGTAAAAAGTTGTATAGTTTGTCAAGTTGCAAAAGGGAGTAGTCAGAATGTTGGATTGTATAAGCCTTTGATAGTTCCAGAGAGACCTTGGGAAGATATTAGCATGGATTTCATACTTGGTTTTTCAAAGACACAAAGAGGTAATGATTCTATATTTGTGGTGGTCGATGGATTTTCTAATATGGAAAATTTCATACCTTGTAAGAAGACAACAAATGCAGTGCATGTAGCAGAATTGTTTTTCAAATAAGTTGTCAAATTGCATGGGTTACCTAGAAGTATTGTTTCAAACACGGATACAAAATTTGCTGGTTACTTTTGGAGGACACTTTGGAAGAAGTTGAAGATACATTTGAAGTTAAGTTCTACTTTTCACCCACAAATTGATGGATAGACAAAGGTAGTAAATAGGAGTTTGGGGAATTTGTTGAGATGTTTGGTTGGAGAAAATACTGGAAGTTGGGATTTAGTCCTTGCACATGTTGATGGAGTAATTCAATTTGTGGCCGACTTGTTCATGCACACATTATATTTTCCTTCATTAGAGAATGTAATGATCTTGGGCCAACATAGATGTTTCCAAAATCACGTATATGATATAAAGCTTGTAATCGATCATTAGGATAGTGAAAATTGATTAAGTAGTTGACTAGGTAGATTAAGGTAGATCTGATCTCTAAGATTTTTGTCGCATATAGGAGCATATTAGAATGTTGTAATTTTGAACATGTTATGTCAGGCCTGTGAGCCAAATCTGTAAGCCTGGATGTTACCGGCTGATTATAACTAAAATTTCTATTAATGAGAATATTTTCATGTGTTTGCCTCCATGTTTTTTGTCGCTTCTATTATGTTTCTCTTTCTATCCAGACTATTCTCTTTGAGGACCCTCCTATAGTAGCTACACCAAGATCAAGCTTCGATAGTCTGTCCAATGCGAAGTGGACCAGGTCTAGTTTGTTTGTCCAAAAATGTTTACAAGTAGAACTGAATGTCCACTATGCAAACAACACACACACTCACTCTAGGGTAGTGAAACCTCAAGCCATCCATTAGGTGAGTATCATGAAAAGGTGGAAAATGAGAGAATCATACTAGGCTCCCATACCATACCAAAGTTATCCTCCTGACAACTTCAATAAGGAACCACAATGCTATGCACTTATGAATATTTTGTCTATAGGTTTTCATTAAAGGGGATTTTACTTTGTTCGTGTAAGGTCTTAGATTCTTAGGGAACATCATGTCTAATGTCTCCAAGAGAGGAAAACTCAAGAATATTAGATTGCCACTTATGGGATGCCTCGCCTTGCATCATGCCACTGAGGGAAAGTCATACACTTAGACATATCACACTTTGGAGGACACCAAACCTAATGACACCGCCAAGAAAAATAAAATCACACCATGAAATATGCAAAATGTTGAAAGATGTCATCGATGTATGCCCCCACTTTAAAGTAGTTTCTAAAACCATTGTTGTGAGCAACTACTTTAAAGTAGCCAATGTTTACTCCTAAGACATGAGAGCTTACTCAGAAATCCCTATGCCAAGTCATATGTTCCTGAAATAAAGCTACTTCATGAAAAAGGAAGGAGGGGTTGCCCCCAAAAATATGGGAGGGATCTATGGACCTAGGGTCAGTATGTCTTTACTACAATATTGTCATAGAGTGTAGAACTTTCATTATTCCCCAAATAATCACAGAACTAGAAAAATGGCACAAAGAGAGCAAAAACAAAGACAAATCTTTCAGGTCAACATGGAAGAGACCTAAATGTCTTAATGCCTTGTGTCATCCGAAAAATGAAAACACAAGAAAAATGAAAAAGATAAAATGTTTATAATATATAGAAGAATGTAGATACATGTAGAAAAATGCACAAAAAAAGAGAGATACATCAAACAAAACAGTACGAGAGATCACATTACACACATGAAATCACATAAAGAAATATGAAAAAGAAAAAAAAAAGTAAGAGACTAGTAAGGCACATGTGAATCAACCTATAGTAGGTCATCTACATCCCAATCTTAGTCGGTATATGCAGAAGGTAGACAACTAGCCCAAGGGACAACAACACATGCTAAAACTAGGACAAGGCTAACTAACCCAATGCACCCACTAAGTGCAGGACAAGGATGAGTCGAGATAAGTGATAAGAATGAGCTCCTTGCAATAAAGAGAATGATTTACAATGAATGTATAACATGTAATAGTGAGAATGTTAGGATCCTACAACTATTACATGGCAAGGAGTGAGATGCATGCTCTTGCTAGTAAATTGTAAATTCATAAGAATATTTGGGATGAGTAAATCTATTCAATATCCTCTGTAAGGCACGACACTCATTAGTGCTATGTCCAAGAGTTCTATGGTATTGGAATTGAGACATATTTTTGCTTTTTCCTTTTTTGATTTTTGTTTTGATGTTCTTTAATAGGTGGTAATCTTATGAGATCATGATGAAGAAGGATGTGTAAAGTATTCTCATTTTCGGACATAGGACATGGAAGTTGGAGTGGTTTGAGTTTATAAGGATTTTGTTTCTTACTTGATTCACCACTTCGTTGAGGTGGATATAGAGAAGGAGGACTTGAGATGATCCTATCATTCTTATGAGGCATTGGTTGTTCTTTAGGAAGGAGGACACTTATGTCAGGAGGGGGATCTTGATATTCTATACCTTTTGTTTTTTCAATAGGAATTTGCTCTAAAATTTTATGAATTCCATGCTCATTAGTTATGTCATATCCTTAATTGGTTAAAATCTTAAATCCCTGGCCATAAGTCTCTTCAAGGTTGATGAGAGTGTTGGTCACTTTATTGACATAAGATGGTTGAGTGTGCACTTGATTAGAAGAACTAGGTTCACTCATTGTTGGAAGTTTAGGTTTAATTTGTGATTCAATTTTAGGATATAAATACCAAACATCTCAAGTTGTGTTGGTTGTTTTATGTAAGGATAGAAATATGCATTATTCTAAAGATTGTTAAGGCAATCATTTATGAATTTGTTCATGCTAGCATCATCTTCTTCATTGATTTCAACTTCACGAGGACACTCATTAGGAGTTGGATGAGCATGAGTAGGTTCAATTGCATTAGGATCATTTCCAAAAACAAAACTTAAAACATCAACTAAAGAGAACAAGGACTTCCACACATTGCTAAAACACTTGTCCATTTTTAGATTTTTAGATTTAAAACAAGGTAATTTTCTGATTACACTATGCAACAATCGAAAAATGAAATGTTGTAAACACAATTTTGAATTTAGACAATGCGCTAAATGAACCAAATTAAGCTAGATATAATGAAATGAATGAAATAAACAATCAACAAACTTAAAAAAAATCTGATAAGAACAAACAAAAGCATAGAACAAAAGATTTTAAATTCCAAAAATTCAAATTTAGGTATGATCATGGACTCATTCACCCTAGGGAAAGTGGGTCCTACATTAGGATTTTGAAGTTTATTTTTACTAATTTTTAAGGTTTTTTTTAGTGGTTTTCAGATTTAGGTCTAGTACAGTATGTTTTAAGTTTAGATTTTTGTAAATGCAATGTGAAATGCAAGTTGAAAAGGTGATAAAATGATGAATTACAATACCTAGTTTGATATGCAATTTTGTTTTGATTTTAAAATGCAATTTTATATGATCTAAATGATATGCAAGATGACTAATTTTTTTTTGTATTTTTCAGATTTAAAGAATGCAAACAATGCAATTCTAAAACCCTAGATGAGATGAAAATTTAAATGAAAACTAAGACACCCTAAATGAGATATAATTGAATGCAAATGAATACAAGATCTAACCTAGGATTAAAAGAGAGACTCCAAAAATCTGAAAAATTACAATGCTCAAGACCTCAAATTCACAAAAATGAAACATAGAAAAATGGGGTGTATCACATAAGAGGTTAATCAAATGGACACACCTTCTTTTTGCTTAGTTTCACTCAATTTATGAGAGCTATAATGCATGAATAAAAATCAGAAATCAAACCTAACTATTATAACAACAAATAGGAAGGTTTTAAGATGTTGAAATTATTTGTACCTTGTTGAAAAAGTGTTGTTTCGGGCCTCACTAAGGACTCATTCACCCAGTGGAGAATGGGTCTGTGCTAGGGTTCTAAAAATTTGATTTTTGGGTTCTTTTCTTCAATGTCTACACTCCAACATCCTAGGTGTTGAGCTCTTGAAATTCAAAAACAAATTGTAGCTTCATTTTCATGATTTTACAAGAAAGGTGTCAACTTTTAGAAATTTGCAACTTTGACAATTTTTTTCTCCACTTGATCTTGAACCTAAAACCTACAATAACACATCAAAGAGGAGAAAATGTTGATTTTTAGGGGATACGGTTTTCCTTGGTCAAACCCTATTTTGGTAATGAAACCTTGAAATGAAACAATGCATAAAAGGAAAGATGAATGAACAAAGTTATACTACACCTCACCAACCCTTAATTGAACCCTGGAGTATAAATCAACAATCTTGCATGAAGTTTCCTCAATAAATGTAGATCTTGATCATAGACTTTGATATGAAACAATGCTTGAATAGGATCTCCAATGCTACATCAACATATTAGCTCAACAACGTACATGATGCACTTTTCCTTTGACATGATGATATAATCTTTGATTGTTGCAATACAACTTGACCAACAATCTTCCCTTGAATGCCTTCTTGAATGATCTTGAATGCTCTTTTGAAATCTTAGGATGCTTGCATAAAGTTTCTTAGGTCGCTTAGATGAAACTATGTAAAATAACCTTATATTTATACATAACTTGAGATTAAATCCCAATATTCAAATAACACAAGCCAACATCAAATCTTGAATTTGAAATTATTAAAAGCCTGCCCAGAACATATCCCAAGGTGGGTGTCCTAAGTTAATGAGGACCCATTCTCCATAGGGCGAATGGTTCCTAGCACACTCAACTAGGACAAGTTTCAAGGAATGTGAAATAACATATAAAAAGAGGGTCCTAGGACCTATTGAGGACCCATTCACTAGGTGGCAAATGGGTCATAGGTCACTAGCCTAGGACACATTCCTTGCCAAATTAAGTGTTGTGAAACATTATTAATGAGTGTCAGGCTTTATCCCTCAGAAACTGTAATAAATTAGGCTTGGATTTGAATTCAAGGAGCTAATTAAGTTCAATTAACATCAATTAATTAATTAAATCCCTAGATTAGTGTGAATGTGTAAAGAAATACTTTAAAAAATCCTAAATAAGGCACAATTAAGTCCATTTTATCATTAATTATATATTCCCAAACTAAGGAAAAGGGATACTTTTTATGTTACTATAGTATGTGTTTGCATTACTGCTTTACATGTTTACATTTTGTTAATGCATGCTAAGGGTTTAATGGTTAATAAGTGTTTAAGGGCTAATAAAAATCTAAATTTTAATGATGGTATTTTATGTTTTAAAGTATACAATTGATTCACCCCCCTTCTTAGTTGTCTTGTGCATCTAACAATTGGTATCAAAGTGTAGTTCCTAAGAAATAACTTAGTTGCTTGAGGTAGATTTGGATGATCCACAAGAAAGGTGTTAAAGCTCTTTTGTTGAATGAAACAAATTTTAGCTACTAGAAGGCTAGGATGGAATCCAATTTGGTCTCTTTGATTTAGAGTTTGACAGCCTATTGAAAATGGTTATATTATGCCCATAAATGGTCCACCAAGTGATGATGAGATTAAGGCATATGGGAACAATGGAAAAGCAAGGAATGCAATCCTAAGTGATCTTATTGATTCAAAACTTGTGAAGGTTATGAGCTACATATTGTAAGGTGTGCACCCTTGGTCTCCTTGTGTTGTGCAATTCAGCGCCCAGATTTGTGACATGGCTTAACTGCCTCTTGTTGATTCATTAACTTAGGCGGTTGTATCATAAATTAATAGGTTGATATTTTGGCGCAATGACAACCATCTGTGCAACAATTGGTATCATATCCCAGGTCACGAGTTTGAATCCTTCACTTTTGTTGGGGGATTATTGCAAGTTGTGTTCCCTTGGTCTCCTTGTGTTGTGCGATGCAATGCTCAGGTTTGTGGCATGGTTTAACCGCCTCCTATGGATTCATTAACTTTGGCGGTTGTATCAGGCATTAACATCTTGATCTTTTGGTGCAATGATAATTATTTGTTCAACACTACAAGTCTACTAAAGATATCTAGAAGAAGCTAGAAAGTATCTATGAAGGAGATGACAAGATCAAAAAAGCAAAGATGTAGAACTACAAAGCCAAATTTGAAACCCTAAGGATGTATGAAGATGAAGATAGTATTTCCTACATGCTCAGAGTTGATGAAGTTATCAATTCCATCAATGGTCTTGGTGGAAAGCTATATGAAAGTGAAGTTATGAAAAAGGTATTAAGAACTCTTCCTAAATCTTATAGTCATAATGTTTTTGCTATTGAGGAAGCTCAAAATTTGGATAATTATTCTAGAGATGAGATGTTTGGTGCTTTAACATATTTTGAAATGAGAGAGTTTGGTCAAGATGTTGTAAACAAACAAATTCCTTTTAAAGTCTACAAAGTGGAAAAGGATGATGGATCATATCTAGATGATCTTGATGAGGTGGAAACAAAATTTGTGAGGAGATTGGAAAAGGGTGCTGAAAAATATAGAGGTAATCTACCTTTCAAATGTTTCAACTATGGAAAGATAGGTCATTATGAATCTAAATGTTCAATCAAAGTTACTAATGAAAAACAAAAGGATAATAAAGGTAAATTTTTCAAGAAGGGTTATTATGTTGAAAAGGATAATGGTGTATCTGATGATGAAGAATTAGATTATCCGAATGAAGAAAGTGATGAATGATTGTTCATGGCTTTAAATTTTGGAACTAATTATATTAATCTTGAAATATGTGTGAAGGAAAGTCCTTTATAAATAGGTCATAACATTGAAGGAACTATGTTGACTTATTTTCATTCTAGAGAGGAGAAGAATTACTGGATCATTGATAGTGGATGCTCAAATCATATGACAAGTGATAAGAGGAAGTTTGTTAAGATTGAAAAGTAAAATGGTTGTCTTACTAAGTTTGGTGATAATACATCTACTAAAATCTATGGAAAAGGTTCAATCATTTTTGATGGAAAGCATAATATAAATGATGTTCTTTATGTCAAGGGTCTTTGACATAATCTTCTTGTAATGGCACGAATGTGCACCCCCTGCAAATTACTCATTTACACACCCCTTACATGATCCCGATGATCTATTTTCCACGTCTTCTTCAATTTTCCATCCACCTGAAAACTCATTTGTGTGTCGATGAGGGAATTTATGTCAGGGACACTAGAACAACACGTAGATTTCTATGTGATACGCTTCTATCCTAACAAGATTCCTGCCTCTAGAATCCACAAAGGCATTACACTCCTCGATTGGACATGAAGTGTAACATTTGTTGCTCCTTGGACCAAATTCAAATGGGTTTCTTTCCTCCTTTCATTCAAATTGCCTATTATTCCATTCAACAAATCTTCTTCAGTATTTTCTAATCTTGGTGGCAACTTCTTAATCAAACACACTCACTTTCAGCTCCTTCACATTTGACCACCTCTATTGTAGCTGCAAGTCACTACTTTTTTAGATCCTACTCTTAGTTGTTATGGTAGTCTTGCCATTGGAGAGTTTGTGAGCTCACATATTCATCCATTTTCCTTGAGTGTACATGGTTGAGAAGAAAAATTTAGACTTAAAACCAACACTTAGCCACTTTGAACCACATAAAGACCACTTAGCACTATCAAAGCATGAACTGGTTTACATTTGAAACAGTTACCAACACCCAATTACATCACTATCATATTGGATTTTAAAGAAGGAACTCCACATAATTCTCAATCCCCAACACAACTCTCAAAACAAACATTAGAACAATAAATAATTTCACCATAGATCAAAAACACAATATACCACTAATGATAAGCTTCTTGTTTACAAACATGTTTCAACTCATAGTTCCATTGCACTAAATTTAAGCATCATTATTAAAAACAAGATAATTACTAATAATTGAGGCTAATTTATCTCATTTCCAATCTTCTACTTGAGAAATAAAGATAATATTTTATAATACTAAAACAAAAAATCTTTTGAATATGACAACTTTTAAACTACAAATTGTGATATAAGGGGGTTTCACTACACACGGATCTCTCTTTTCTCAAGAGATTACCAAGGAGTGAACTGCCCTTATATACCTCAATATATAGCACCACAAACACCATCTCAAAATCTGAAATACTTTCCAAGTGCACCTCAACTACACAAGAGGTTGATATCCATAAGAACTTACTCATCATTTCTACATTGGAGGCTAATAGCAGTGACAATACTACTAACAACATAATGCAACCAACACACTTAATTCCTCAAGGATTGACATCAACGCAACAACACTCTATTGACGTCAATGAAAACACAAGTTCCAACAACTTATCCTTGTTTGTACAGTAGGAGAAAGGATAACTTTCTTCGGATATGTGTGTCCCTTTTGAGGATTTCCTCTCTAGTTCTTGAATACTTGCAATAACAAAGACTCCTATTTCTCACAAGCTTATCACATCTATTATAATCCTTATAGGGGTTCTCCTTGGTCGATTCCACAAAAGGATATAAAAGTCATGGAAAATCCTAACCTGGGAATTGGACATTCCAACAGGTGACTAACATCTTCTTATGGTCATTCATTTACATTGTCAAACCAGGGAACATATACTTGAAATGGAGCAGCACTATATGTGCACTAAGAACCAGTTTCAGTCACAATTTACCATAAATAAATGCTTGGAAGGAATTCTACTTATGTTGCAGGAATGTAATGTAAAGTATTCTTAACTTAAGCATAACTTAATCAAAGCAGAAATCATGACAACTATTACTAAGAAACAAACTATGAACTGGCGTTATGCTGTAGGAACAAACACAGGGATGGATTCTCGATGCTGTGGGAAAAATATAAGGCTGAGTTTGGGCTGAAACCTTCAAGAATGAAATCTAACTTATAATCAACAGAAGATAAATAACTAACTACAAATACTCACTAAGTGGGCCCCCTTAGCAAGCATCAACCAGTTATGCAAGAATTGAACTCAAAACTTCATCAACTTTTATTCATAAACTTAGAATCATATACATTGATTGTTCTGCTTGTAAGAAAACTAACACAAAACACTGTTTCTCATTATAATACTAACTTTAACACACTCTGTTGCCCACTCACGTAGGAGGAACACTTATTTATATTAGAAAAGCAACTAACTACCTAACTCTAACAGAGAAAGACGTGGACATAAATGCATCCTGAAACTGAGGAATAGACTTCTCATAAATGAAGGCATATCTGTTCAACATGATTCAGAGAGAATTTAGTATTCCACTCTTCCTAGATTAATGATCATTTAGATTTCCTCCCAACAACTCGGTCAGAGAGTCTTTCCAGAACAACTCCCTCGATGTCGTGCTGGAAATGGAATTTACTGTAGGGTCGAGATCTGCTGTGCTTTGACTCGTTCATGCTTCCTTTAACAACCAGTGATGCACATGGCGATAGAAGTGAAAGAAAGCACGCGTGGAAAATAACACGATACACATTCATTAATCACATATTAAATCCATTTCATTATCCAAAAACCACATGCATTATATCAGTCATTCGAGAGGTCAAATAGGGCAATTAATACAGACACATAGAGATGTTAAGCTGCAAGGAATATAGGAATGTGTTGCTACAGGATACTACCCGATTTTAGATAAAAATCCTTTAATCAAAGAGTTAAAACAACCATCAGCAATAAGAGTAAGGGTATTAAAAATACATCATAATATTCAAATTATGAGCATATTTCGAGCTCATCACTCCTCCTTGTGGGGTTTATTTCTATCACATGTCTTATAATTGTGATAGGGATTTTCCTCCTTGCAGGGTTTGTTTCTATCACCTATCTATTATGATCGTGATAGTATTTATCCTCCTTGTGGGGTTTATTTCTATCACATGTCTATTATAATCATGATATGGGTTTTCCTCTTTATGGGGTTTGTTTCTATCACCTCTCTATTATAATAATGATAGGGGGTTTCCTCCATAACGAGGTTTGTTTTTATCAAATGTTGATAGTCACTTTCCTCTATAGTGGGGTTGGTTCTACCGCCTGATTGGGTAGTGACTTCCCTCCACAATAGGGTTGGTTCTACTAATTTGTTGTCTCCTAGCATAATAATGCTTGCTAGAATGTGATCTATATTTTTAATCATTATCATTTATATGACCCCTAGTGACATAGTAAGCTAGTGCATGAGTCATTTAGTCTTATTGACATTGGTTGCTTCCTTGTCTTTTGGATACATTCATCTCTTGAAGAAATCAATCCTCACATTCTTCTCCCTATTTAAGAATTCTTTTGTGTTATTTCTTGTTATTTTGGGAATGATACATAGTGTAGACACCTAAAAATGGTCTAGAGAATCTAATTAATTAAATATGATTTATTTGATTAATTAATCTTGATTTATTTGATTAATTAATCTTAAATTCATCTACTTCGTAAATAAATAGAAATATTTATTTTCACTATTAATTCTTCTATTTTATCATATTATTTTCCTCTTAATTAAATAAACAAAATTAAATATTTTTTTAATTTAATTATTATCATTATTATTTCTTCTATACTTTATCCATTATTATTTCAATATGAGTTTATGGTTGAACAAGTATCTAATATAGCATACAATAACCCTGATTCACATACCATATGCCACATAACCAACACTCAACCCTCATGATATGGAGAGATCTATACTTACCTCAAAGATAGCATTATTCCTCTTGATCTCTCTAGAAACCAAAAGTGTAACTTTATCTATCAATCAACACAACATACATTAATCGTTGACATCCTTTACCGTCGAGGTCTAGATGGTACTCTTCTTCGGTGTTTGGAGCATCACAAATCTGAAACATTCTTACGAAAGGTCCATGAAGGTATTTGTAGGACTCATTCAAGTGGGCTAACCCTAGCTAAGAAACTCCTTCGTTTAGGGTATTATTGGCCGAACATGGAGAGGGAGGCATATCAATATGTTAAAAAGTGTCAGAAATGTCAAATTCATGGTAATCTAATTCATGCGTTGGTGCAAGAATTACAACCTTTCACATCCACATGGCCCTTTTGTCAATGGGGACTAGACCTGGTAGGGAAAATAAATCCTTCTTCATCTAATGGACACAAGTTCATCATCACAACAACAGAGTATTTCAAATAAATCCTTCTTCATGAATGTGTAACATCATGAAGAAAAATACGACATTCACGTCAGGTTCACCAAAATGTGATACAAGGGGGATTCATTGCACACGGATCTCTCTTTTCTCAAGAGATCACCAGGGAGCGAACTACCCTCATATACCTCAGGATATTGAATTTTACTAAGCAATAAGAAACTAGAGTTCGGTGATGCTTCGAGAAAATCCACCAGAGACCCCAAAAGAGCAAAACAAAGATATTTTGTCTCAGAAGGGGGAGCTCTCGGCCAAAAGATGTCAGTGCAGATCTGGGACACCAGCGTGGTGCACTATAGTCTATAGAACATGCTAGCGTCCTAAGCAACAAATAACTCAAACACTCCAAATGGATAGAAACAAGCCTTGCTTCTAAGCTCGGGGGTAAATTGTATTAAATTATATGACTAGTTAGAAAGCTAAAAATTGAAATGACTACAAGGAAACTTGGGGAAAGCTTACCTTCCTCTAAATGTCTGAATCTTCACTCCAAGTCCCTTTTCGTGACCTACACACAGGAGAATGAGAGGAAATTTGTTGGGTGGCTGTATAGGGGAATGCCTCAGTTAGACCCCACTTTGGTGTTCCCACCTCTACAAACAACCAAGTTTGAAAAAATTACTAAAGATGTAAACAAAGTGTGTGGTGAAAGCAATACCCGCTCAGGAGTAGAAACAACACCATGAGAAGCATGTGGTGAAAGCAATACCCACTCAGGAGTAGAACCCACACCACAAGATAGTAAATGAGAAAATGTGAAAGGAAAGTAATAGAGAGAGAGAGTGTTATCCATGGACCTAGACCCTCTCTAGAGCACACAGATGCACTATTGAGTGCTTGCTTGAGAGCTGTTGTAGCTGCTGGGAGGACCTCAGTCCAACATGGCTTTGCTTGTGAAAGTGTTGCTATCAAAAGTGAAGAGATCTCACCGATAGAGAAAAATAGTAAGAGAGTTTGAGTGATGTCTTCCAACCCCCAAATGAGAGCCAAAAAGGGGTTTTTAATGCTTGCAAGGGTGACAAAGAGTCATTACTTTCAGAATGTAACTGCTAGAACACGTGTTTCATGGGTTAACCTTCTAGATTCCATGTTTTAAACTCACGAAACTGACAAGATGCTAGCGCACCGCACATTCATCCAAATCCTATATTCTTGAAAAATGCGTCACTAGGCTTCTGTCACTCAACCACTTGTCCACATGGAGCTAGAATCACAAAGTTTTGACCCATGGGTTTTTTTCATTAATATCTCAAGGTGTCATAAATGCTAGGAAAAGATGCCAAAATGTAGAATTGCCCCTAGGTGCAATTTGGTGACATTACACAAACTACTATCATCAATAAAAGAAAGCAATAGTTTCATCCATAGTTAAACTTTTCACTTTCAAACAATCAACATTTATATTTCTAGATTTTAGGAATTTCATAAACATATGAATAACATTGCATTATATTCATAGAAAAAGGTCACACTTGTCTCAAATCATCAACTCAACTAGATAGTTTTCATAACTAAATTGTAACAATAACAAAATATAGAGTAAGCAGTATTCTTAATAATCGATCCATGTGTTATAGTGGATAACTAGATTGTATTCAATTTGTAATGCACAACCAAGAGAGCATCCAATTATGATGGACCACTTTAGTACAACAATTGTTAAATAATTGCTCAAGGAAATGACTTTATATAGTTACCATCCATCTCTATTATAAAGCAAGTTAAAGTGGTGAACATAAGTAACTTTAATTAACTACCTCCAAAAAAAAATTGCCCATAAACAAGACTATTAATTCTTTAAAAGCCAAAAATTTAATTTCATATAAATCCCTTTCCTTCTATTCGGTGGTGAGCATTAATAATACAACATTGCCTTCTCTGATATATTAGAGTTCCATAAGACCAAATTGTCAAAGTGTCATGAAGAGTTGTATACAAAAAGGTGAAAGAGAAAAAAAAAGTGAGTCAATAAATTTACTAATTCCCTTAAAAATGTATTCCCATTATATAAAATGTTCCATTAACATGTTCAATTGAAAGTGGAATAGCAAGTATCATTATATACTCATTTAATACAACAAGCTTAATAATCACAAGTAAATTAGATGAACACAACTTTTACCTTTATTACAAAATTGTTTTAGAGGTGTAATTCACTTGAATTATTAAATCATTCAACATCATTTTAGTATTTACTTAGCTTACCAAAATCCAAGCTCTTTTCAAATTTTCTTCTAACCATTAAGCCCAAAATAGATGCTAATACCTGATTAAAGGGAGATTTCTCACAACTATTCAAGCGATCTTATTAATCTGTGACTACATCATACAACCATCCTTCAACTGAAGAAAAAATTCCAAAATCCAATTTTTTAGTATTTATCATCACTTTTCAATCAATATTATAAAGCTTTTATAGTACTAGATTTACCTAATTAAGGAACAAGTTCTTGGAAGAAAACTGTACTAAGATCTTCTTGCCTAATTTTTGTCACTAATTGTGAAATATACCGACATTCCACATATTCTACTCTTATATCAAACTATTCTACCTTTTTTTGAGGCTAATACCTATCAAATCAATCTCTAAAGTTCAAATTTCTTACACAAAGGAGCCAATGAATGATAAGCACTTACATCAATTTCAATAGTTATAATTTGCACCCAAACATCTATATCCTACATTTCTCATATAATATTGGTTGAATCAAAATTATAAGATCAATAAATAATTAAGGAACTCATCAATATTGAATTGACAACTAGTAATTGATAATACTTTGACTGAGGATATTGCAACATGTACTATTATCCTACTTATCATTAACAACTTCATGATAACTTATGATTTCTCCTTAATAGGAATCTACATCATTCTTCAATCCAAAATGAGTTTCTTCAGCTTCTTATGAAAGCAATTATAATTAAGCCATTTTGCACTATTCTAGAAATTTAAACATCTACCGCCCGGGACTCAACTCTAGTAAATTGTATAGTACCTCACAATTTTGCATTCAAAGTAAAGGTCAACAATATCCTTTTGAGAGACATATTTGAAATTACCTCAAGAAAATGAAACTATCGATATGTTAGTAGCAAAGTACACATTATTTCTATAGTGGAAGAGGTGATCATAGAAAAGGATCAAGCTAGGGAAGTATCAAATAAGGAGAAGAATTTCTAATTGATAAGTCTATGTCATTATTTAAAGCACAAGCTATAATTGAATAAATTATTAAGAAGAATGAACAAATTATTTCAAATCAACAATTAGTTGAGGAAGAACAAGGTGGAAATTTTACTTAGTGATCAAGGGGGGATCAATCAATTTATGAATTACTATCTATTATGCTTGTAGTGACAACAAGGATACATATATATAATATGTAAATCAATTTGTTGGGATTTAGAGTTAAATACCTTTAGATCAGCTTTGTGAAGCAGGTTTGCATACCCATTTATATTTTGTTCACCGGTTTGATGATTCACTCAACTTGCATGGCTTGGAATGAAATCAAAGTTGTATTCTTGTTTCCATGCTCGTTCTTTTTCCTACTTTTCTCCTCAAATCTCCCAAAAAATTGCAACCTGGTGCTCTGATACCTATGTAATGCCCTCCCCAAGATAAAGCTAATAAAATGCTACAAAGGAACTAAATAAGAGATGTAAGTAATAAAATAGAATAATTAATGATAAACTAATAAATTTAAAACTTGTCTAATGTTATGAATTAATAAATATAATGATGAAGTATTATACACTCTAAATGATATATATATATATATATATATATATATATTCCTTTTTAAAATCAAACATTATTGTTCCAACTTTATACTAATTGACAACATCATTTGTATTCATCTAAATGACACACAAACATTAAACATATTATTGATAAGGTTAGCATTAAATTTCCACAATAACATAATATTCAAGAACATCCATATTAGTATTAGGACTACCTAACTTGGTTTCACTCAATTTGTTGTTCCATTTTTAAAGTAGGAGATGGTAATGTTTAAATCATAGATTTTATTAAGGTTACTGCATTTTTCTGATTTTCTGATACATTCTACAAATATTGGATTTCTAAAAACCCTTTAAATTTTATCATCTAACTCTTTGTCTTTCATTTTGTGTGAACATATTTGTAAGACTATTTTATGACAGATTTTTATTGTGAATAAGGATGTCAATGTTCTCATAATAAATCATAATTGGTGATCCGAGTCAATTCAATTTTTGGATATTTTTTTTTGAGATTAAAAATTGAAAAACCCATTAAATTATATATTTCAATAGCATGTTTAACAGTTCTTATGATTAAATATGTGAAACTATTTTTAAACAGATTATTATTTGGCATAGGGATAGCAATATTGTAATATCAACAATTGATTAATTAAGTGGGATAAGATGAGTCTTTGATATTATTTTCTAAACTTCTTATTGATTATTTATATAGCATAAATACCCTCTAATATACATTAGAGAATTACTCAAATACAATTAAACATAGTTGGGAAATATATGTATTAAACATTTACATAACTTCCTATGCACAAAATATCTCAACAAAACTTGGATTTTTATAAGTTAATCTTATCCTTTGAATTCTATAATCCTCCAAGATAAAATAAACTAACCTTTATCCTCCCTATTCCATTTTAACAAGTAGATTAAAACACCTTCAACCATAATTGAACTCTAAATGACAAAACATTCATAGGTTCTTAATAACTTTGCAAACCCTCACAAGACCAATATGCTTCTCCCTTAAAATCTATAGGTTGAAAGTCTCAAGATAATATTTCTCCTTCAACACATGTACCTGAAATACAAATATCCACAAGGGAGAAAAAATAGTATTGGCCAATGAGCTCTCCACCTAACCATAGGATTGAGATTCAATCCACCCAAGCTAGGGTCACAAAGCACTTCCACAAAATACTTTCCACGTAGGATCCATAACCAAGGTGTAACATATTACATCCACATTACTAAACTTTTTCACATTAAAGCCACTAATCACAAGGATTCCTAGACAAGTTTACACTTTATATTCTTTGCACATCATAACATCTTGCATTCATATTTCTTTATTTTAACACACAAAAAGGGTATAAATGAAATTAAAATAAGCAAGGTGGAAGAATAAACCAATGAAAACCCCAACACACTACTTGCAGCTACACAAGAGATTCAACATCAAATTTCACATAATTTTTTTTATAAGACCAATATGACAACAAACTCATTTACAAATCAACAAAGATAGATAACTAAAACGTTAGACCTCACCAAGAATTTTTTTTATCCAACTTGTGGAAAACTCTTTCCATGCACTCTCTTTCATTTCTCTTTCCTCTTCATAAACATGGCAAGAACTAAAAAATGAAGAATGAATACTAAACATGAACTCAAGAACAATAAAAAATTCAAAAGAGGGAAAACCCCCTCCTCCAAACAAACAAAGAGAATAAATGGAAGGGGAAAAGGCAACCACCTTTTCAGCTTCCCAACCACCCTTTCAACTCTAATTTTTGTCACTTTTCATAAGTGAGTAATTAGAGTGGGTTTTAGACTTTATTAAATGGATTTTATGGAATAAAAATATCCCTACCCACAAACCTATCACCTAGGGGACTTTTAAACAAATAAGACCACATAAAGACTTCATAAAACATAAAATAAGTGACCATATTAATAAAGCGACTCAAGGGACTAATAAAACAACTCTCACATACACACAACCCATACAACACAAAACAACGTTAAATCACATGCCCATGACAAGAATGATATTTCACAAGGATACAATGAAGGAAGAAGCTATGTGACCCCCTTTCAACATTGACCATTTTTTAACCTGTTTACTCAACCAAGAAAGTGTGTCAATATTACTCATTATTAATAATAATTAAAAAAATGACATGAATTAAGGATTCCAAGAATAATAATCAACTAGAAAATTAGATCCACTAATATACACAGTAACACTCCTTACTTGTATGATACATGTTATAGAGTGAAGGAACAATTGAGTGAATACTATTTGTTAACAAAATATCACCATTGATGTTAGTAGAATATTTAACTTATAATGCATACCACTATAAGTGACATTTAATATCAATAATTATCTTCATAATCAAACCCACTCACATCTATGATATGTAATCACCTAACATAATGTAATCCACTTAAAATACATAACAATATTACCAGTAACTAAGCATCTTGATTATTACATATTTAAGTAGACAAAGAATGTAACTATTCTGACTATCACAAGAATTCACAACAACCATTAGATGGGATTAATCAAGAATATGAACATATTCATGGTGTAGCAACAACTATCACTCATGTTTAATATCCAACATAAAAGAACATAGAATATAGCATATAAACTATCAAAAAATAATAGGATCAACAACGCCATAAGGGATAGGATCTTACATAATTTGATAGAACATTTCTTGTGTGCTTGTGTGAAAAGAGCATGAGACGGTTGCATGTTTCTCGCTAGTTCTAGTAATAGCATTTTGTCCATTACATACCTAGTAGCATGAAGGGGTATCCTTTGAGTCCTTCTAGTCTGATATAGGTGAAAGTAGAAAATTGAATATACCAACCCTCAACCAACCAGATAACACTCTATGCTTCCAGGGACAATCTTTTGGCTATCGCCTTCCATTAATCTTACTAGCCTTATAGAAAACACATCATTTACTCTTTGGTAATGCTCCTAGTATTGGTGAATAGTAATTTGGAGCATATGAGCATAAATCAAATTATTCCCTGGTTCTCTACCCAAGGTACCAACTCTATTCAATCCTTGTATATTTTCCCTCAGGGCACAAGAGTAAACAACATATGAAGACATGGAAAACCATTGGGTATCCTAGAACTTTATTATCTATTCATGTAGCTTGTCGCTGATGAAACCCCCTTAGTGAATTTGCACAAGGCCTTCCATTATTTTAACTATAAGCTTGAACATCTAGGGTTCAAATTTGTTGGTATCCTTGAGTCCAACTATCTTGTTCAATAGGGTTATTATGTCCTAAACAACCTGAATAAATATCAACCTCGAGATTTGTCTCATTTGCTTCGTAACATTCTCCCAACACCATGTTGCATTCATAAGCTTCTTGTTTTGTTCTTCTACATTTAGGTATAGTGTGGCCAACACTTGCATATTCAATGGATTCATCTGTTTGAATGTGGGGAGCCCAAATGTGTATACAATGCCTTTTGTTGAGAGGTCTAGATAAACTCTTCCTTATTTATCAATGACCCTCTTGTTTGGGTCATACCAGTTCATACACTCCAATACCAGTTTGGGAGCTTCCATTGTCAGTGGAAACCCTCTTGCCAAATGTAGTCCACTTGCAATGATGTTCTTAGTGCACTAGGAGGCACCCTCTCGTTGAATCCGCATAGCGAATTCAATATCAATGAACCCTCCTAGATGGGTGTCTATAACTGTCCCACCAATTGATACAACTTGTGAAATAGGGAACTCCAATTTATCATCTATCTTCTTCTTTCTAGAAGTGCTCGTATTTCTTTGGGTTTCCTATATAATTAGCAAATATGTACCTTGTGTGTGAGTTAAGGTTAAATTTAGCTATCAATTTTCAATAATTCATAAAATTTATTTACTCGTGACATTTATAGTTTGTAATTAGGTTAAATTCCTTTAAAATACTCAACATTTCAATGACCTAACTAGTGGTATTGCCATTTAACTTGAGCCATGCATGCATGAAAGAATTAACAAAAATTCAGTTACTAGAAACATACCTAGTGGTCTTAACCTTGAGGGAAATTATGTGGTTAAGCGCGCTTGAGATGGAGCAAGACTGGGGTGGGTGACCTCCCGGAAAGGCCCAGTGCTTCACCTCTATGAACATCACCTAGATGCAATGAGTGCTAAGTGGACCATTCACTATCATGAGATATGGGTTCTTGTGAACCACTACTCCTGAAACATGGGTCAATGAGTTTGACTCTAAAACTACATGGTTGAATCTTGATAGAAATATCACAACATACCTAGTTTCATTGATGATATGGTTGTCTGAAAGCAACTCAAACTCTTGGTAGTTGTGTTCTTTGGCTTTCTAAGACTTACCTTTGTTTGCACTCCATAATCTTGGTTTTAATTCTTTGATGTCCTTACAGGTGAGTAATATGGTGCAAGGTAGAGTGTTATGAAAGCAACTGCATACTCGAGGTGGTTCCAAGTACGTGTTCTATTTTCCACATTCATTAATTTCCTTTTCTATGCATTAATTATCCTAAATAAAGGTCCAATTATGGCGGATTAGGGTTCAAATCATGAACTCTTTGGTTCTTATGCAAGGGCCCACCATTTGAGAAGAAGGCGACACAAATGACTGATGTGGCACACCTACGTGTCACATTGATTCTTACGAGGAAAAAGGCCTTAGAGGCAATGACACCTTTGGATACTTAACAATTGACAATTAATTGAGGTTTGAATCATCCGACTCCAGACTTTGAAGAACTACTGAGAGTTGGGACTTTTTCCTACTAGGTTCATGAGAACCATACACAAAGGGAAACCTGGGACCAGGTGCAAGTGAGACCAAATTGGTTTGATATGAAATTTGCAAAAAGCTTTTGATCTCTAGTTTTAAAGAAAATAAAAAGCCACCACATAGCTAACTAGCAAAGAAGGGGAAACACATGCACTAGGACAATTTTATTCAAGTGACGACTTATTGGGTGTAGCCCTATCAGTTAGACAAAAAGTGAAACTTGCCGAAGATATAACATCCTTAAAGCAACAAAATCTATACCCTGGACCCAGGGGTCTGGTGAATCTTTGAGGCCAGGGAAAATATTTTACAAACATTCCAAGTCCAGCAAAGCAAGAACTTAAGCGAGGGCTGGGCAAGTTGGATCAAGAACTCACCATTTTATCGTTTCCTTCGAAAGCAGCACACCAAAGCAAGGAAAAGCAAAGGAAGGGAAAAAAAGAAGAAGAAGAGGGGGTCCACATTTTGCTGAAGAGCAAAATAGGGCATGTTGTGAGACTACACAATAGATATAATTCTACTATAAGAGTTTAAAACATTCTATCAGATTTCAATATACTCTTTTATGGAAAATCTTTAGGGCACTTCTTGAAGAAGGATGTGAACAACCTCTAGGAGCTATGCTTGTATGATCCTTAGTGGTTTGATTCTTCTTTCAACTATGAAGGGACTATTATTATCATTTTATTATAAAAGAGAACCTGTTAGGGTTTTGAAATATTGTAAAATCTTTTGGTGTATCGCCTTATTTAAGTTAATTCCTACATTTCCTTCTCCCTTTTCCTAAACATAAGAGAAGAGCTGACTTTCTTTAAAAATCATGGAGGTTATTCAATGAAACAAAAAAAGGTCCCCCATTCATTGAATTTCCCAGAAGGCTGTTCAGAGAAGCGTAAGCTGTCCTGATCAACACTCTCCAACCTCCTTAAATCATTTTCATTCTACATTTCTCCTAGCTGAGCTTATTATGAAAATCAATTCTCAAGTTCTCGTATTCTTCCACCACCTCCAAAGAGCTCCCCTCAAAAATGAAATTAACCTATTTTTTCTTCCTTTATAGAGAGAAAATCATTACTTTGGTTTTGCTAGTGTTCACTTGCAACCCAACCTCTTGGAAAAAGAGCTCAAGAGCCTTTAAATGTTCTCTTAAACCAAGGGTAGTTTTTGCAATTAGGATAAGATCATCCGCATATAAAAGTAACTTCACCACATAACCAACAAATTGAATACCCTCCCCAGTAGTTTCAAGTTTATCAATATATAGACCAAACAAAGTGGGGGATTAGGGGCACTCCTGTTTGACTCCAATGTCACTACTAAAGCACTCAGACATACCATCTTTGGCTCTGATTTTAGCTCTAACTTGCTCATATAGTTTATGTACCATTGCTTTAAGTTCATTAGGAATCCCAAGTTCCTCCATTCTATTCCAAAGTTTGTCCCTACACAGTGTTAATGACTTTTTTGAAATCCACGAAACAACAAAAATCTTCTCCCCCTTGAGTGTCCCAAACTTTTTCAATGAAGTGCCTAAGCGTGATGCAATGATCTATGGTAGAGTGCCTTGGCCTGAAGCCAACCTGCGCTTTTTCTCTTTTACCTTCTCTTTTAGCCCAACTATTGATTTTGCGCTCTAACATGCTCCCAAAATGTTTTCCAAGAAGAGGATTGACCATGATAGTATGGTAGTTAGAGGGATTATTGATATCCCCATTTTTGTGGAAAGGAATGAGCACACTAGTTGTCCATTCTGTCAAAAAGCCACTTTGAGTGATCTTATTAAAAATAAACTTGATGTGAGGCATAAGGAGCTCAATTCTTCACTTTAAGAATTTAGCTTGTAGCCCATCAATGTGTTGAGTTTTATCACTTGTGAGATTTTTTATACCCTACTTGATATCTTCCTCTGAAAAAATCTCACTTAGAACACTTATAAGATGCTTGCTTTTCTCTAACGGTCATTCATAAAGGAGCTTCACATAATCTAACCAATGTCCATTTGTGATATTACTTTCTATTTTTTTTTTTTTTCTCCAACTCTCTCCAAAAACCTTTGGGGTACCCAAAGAAATTAGCTCTTCCTTTTGAATTCACATAAATTTCCTTTTTGGATTTTACGAACTTCTTGTATCTAACCTTGTTTTATTTCTAAAAATAAAATTCCGAAATTGTACATCTGTGTCTATCCTAAGGAGAGAATTGAAATGACCGACAACTCGACTTAATTCCTGCAGCCATCAATCACGATTTCGTTGATGGCAATAGATGAACGTCAAATTTAAAACTAAAACTTTCCGCAGGTTCTGTGCAATGATAACCGCACATGCGAAGCTAATAAAAATCTGCAGCTCATCCGGATCGTACCTCTTTTCTACACAATAATATATACCTAAATCGGCATAATGGGTTTTATACGATCGGTCCATTTTAATTTGGTGGGCACAACGTCTTAGGCCATGTTTCAAAAAGCCGAGGCAACAACCATCGTCGATGATAATAAGCACGAGACTTACACGCCAAGCTGCAATCACTGACAAGAGGACAGACTGTGCCAAAATGTATAGACTGTGAGCATCACCTATTTATTTAGGTTTTTAGAAGTACGAAATCCACATGTTTATATGTACCTATATGCCCATTTACATGGTGATTTGAGTTGTGGGGAGCCGTTGTTTATGCGAAGACTATTGCACTCTGCATCTGCTGTATCTACGAATAGAATAGAATAGAATGGTGAGGGGAAAGGTGCATCTGCAAAAGATACAAGACCCTGCAAATCGTCGGGTTACGTTCTCCAAACGAAAGTCGGGACTGCTGAAAAAGGCCACCGAGCTCTCTGTGCTCTGCGAATCTGAAATTGGCCTCATCATTTTCTCGCCGACGGGGAAGTTGTACGAGTTTGCCAGCCCCAGGTAAGGAATCTCCATCTTCCCTCTTTATTGTAGTCTTCAAGCAATGGAAAATTACTTACTATTTATATCCAAAGTTAAAGAATTTTTGAGATATAAAATTTCTTACAAGCAAATAGATAGGCACAGCATATGCCGAAAAAAACATAGTGCAGAGAACAAGAAGACAATTATTTATAATATGCGACGAGTTCTGCAGCATTTAAAGGAAAGGGCATTCCTTGCTCCTCCTCAGCCGTAAATTTTTCTCTCGCTTAGTATTAATGAGTAGAATGACGAAACGAAGAAAATCGGTGCGTTTGAGAAGCCATACTTTACTAATCTCTGTGCAGCGTGGAGGGCACGGTATTCACGGAGTGCAAGTTGCGGTTAGATCGAGTGATCACCGTAGGCAAGTTTGTACTGCCATTCATAAGGCTTGCAATACTTACCTCTCGCATTCATCTTTAAAACATGCATTGTCATCATTGCGTTAATGCACAGAGGGGTTTTGTTCGGCGGTGTTGTACAAAAGCTGCAACTACTTCATATGTGCTCACAATTAGAAGACTTTAAAGGAGTTTCGAAGTAACATAGGTTTTTAGGACGACCTCTATTTTGAGAGAAAGCTAAAATATTGTTAACTTCAAACACTAGAGAGCTGGAGGACATTATCGGTCGATTGATTGATGAAAGTTTTTAAACATGTTTGTTAGACGCAGGATCACAGAAAGGAAATCTTTGTCACATTTATATGAATACATTAAAAAAATATTCTATGTTGAATAACCTTTTATAAAGATTATAATGGCTTTGTAAATTCTAGTTTTTTATAACCAGCTTTGTGTTCACTTGGGTAATTATTCAAACTATTTATTAATTTGTAAAGTCTTTCTTTTTACATCCATCTTGGTAACTACTAGAATTATCTATCTTCTAACTTACAAACCTAATTAATAAAATTTTATTAACAAAAAAATATCCAAGTAAATTTTAGATTATATTGTCTAACAATTGCCCTTGATCTAAAAGGGAATCAATCATTAACAACCTTGGTGACCAACAAATAATTGTGGATGTCTTCTCAGCAATTAACTACTCAACAATATTAAACTATTAACATATTAGTAACATTTATATAATACTTTATAATAACACAAAAACTATTTTTGATCACAAACACTAACAACCTTCCTTGTTCTAAAGAGTTATGAATAAATAATTTGGTGTATTTGTAAACCTAATTCATCTTGCTACAAGTTATAAATGTGATCCTCCATCCCCTAGGATTGATCAACTAATGACAAAACCTTTATGTTTTCTCTTGATGCTTGATCCTTTGATGCAGGAGCATCCAGTGGTGTAAGAGCAATCTTGCATCACCCAAAAATAGTTAAATTTCAAATATCTCAGTTTTTAGATGTTTTTACATTTTTGGATACCTTTTTCGTCATAATGGAATTCTCAATTTACAGTTTTTATTTTCTATTCCTGGGTTGAAAGATATTGCAGTTTTAGTTTTCCAGATTTGCACCTGAAAATCTTCCGAGTGAGATTTGAGGCACTTAGAGTTCTCGAAACGGCCCCGAAACTTGCCGAAATTGGCATAATTGTTTTCAAGCGCATTGTTGACTTCGAAACCTTTCCAACGGTTCAAACGGTTCGCGAATCGGAGTCCCAGATCAAAAGTTATGGCCCTGGGAAGTTGACACACTTTCTAAAAGATACAATTGCAAATGTTCTTTTTGAAATTTTGAATTTCAAGTAATTTTTCAGCGCCAAACCGCCTAAACTCAAAATTGAATGTTGTTTTGGCTCCAAACTAAAGATGAATTCTATTTATGGGCGGGTTTCTAATTTTTGGGTAATTTTTTGGGGACAAGTTCGCATATTGCAAAAGGGTGATTCTGTAACTTTCTGTAACTTGCATGTGTTGTAGAACTTGGGGATTTGAGATCCTCTGCATGTTAGAAGCTCCATTTTCTGAATAAAAAAATTATTCTCTTATTTGTGGGTTATTTTCGAAGTCTCGGGCTGCGCCCTCATCAAGTGGTATCAGAGCGGGTTTTCTTGAGTGTGTGGACAGATCGCCGATCGTGAGGCAGTTCGCACCAGGATTGCGGTTGTGGGTCGAGGTCAAGAAAGATGCCTCCAAGAGTGATGCCTGGTAGGCATGGTGGTGCCAGAGGTAGTCGAGGTGACAGAAATGTTGGTGGAAGAGATGCACTGGTAGCCCTCCAGAGACAAATTGATGCGTTACAAGAACAGTTGAGAAGAGGGTTCAACCTGAGGGAGGAAAATGAGGATGAAAGAGAGAAAGAAGGTTCAAATGTAGAAGAGGAAGAAGTAATTGATTAAGACCAAATGCGGCTAATAAGGGCCATTTCGAAGATCGGGAAAAGACCCAGAGCATAAGTCCCCAGTTATTCCGGAAGTCTGAACCCGGAAGAGTTGATCGACTGAATCAACGAGCTAGAATAATATTTTGAGTATGAGGAAATAAAAGATCCAGATAGGGTTAAGTTTGCAAAAATGAAGCTGAAAGGCCATACCAGTATTTGGTGGAAAGAGGTCTAGTTGGAAAGAAATCGAAGAGGAAAAGGAAATATCACCAAATGGGATCGCATGGTAGAAAAACTGAAGAAGCAGTTTATACCAGTGGACTACGAGTTAGATCTATTGAAGAAATTGCAAGGGTTGAAACAAAGAAGCAGATCTGTGAAAGAATATACTGAAGATTTTCATAAGATAATCATTAGAACGGGCCACACAGAGGTCAATAAGGAGAAGGTAGTCTAATATCTTAATGAAGTTACGATCGAGCATTCAGGAGAGTTAAGCCTAGTCAGAATGACCACCATTGAGGATGTGTATCAGTTTGTTCTGAAGGTGGAAGAGAAGCTAAACAAAAGATTTGATGGCAAGCAAAAAGGACGAGGAGGTCAAAGTGGAAGGGGTAGTGGAAGACCTTCCGGAAGCCGAAATGATGATAAAAAGAAAAGTGAAGATGTGGGTACCAGCCGAAGCCAAAAGAATGACAACTTCTACTGCCCTCGTGATCAAAACAGTGGTGATCAAAGAGGTAGAGGACGAGAGAGATATGGACAAGGATTTGGAAGAGGTGGTTTCAAAGGAACGTGTTTCCAATGTGGTGAAGAAGGGCATCAAGCCTATGAATGTCCACAACACTAAGGAAGGGCAGACAAAAGGCCAGAAGGTCGTGGAAGGGTTGCACATGTAGATGAGGAGGCCCAATTTGAACATTCAGATGATGCTGAAAGGGGAGAAGCCCTAGTGATTAGGAGAGCCCTGGTGACTGAGGAAAACGAACCAGAATAGAGGAAAAATCTGTTTCGCACAAGGTGCAAGTGTGAAGGAGAATGTTGTGATGTCATTATTGACGGTGGGAGCACCGATAATTTGGTGTCAAAAGAGATGGTCACAAAGTTGAAGTTGAAGAGGGAAAGACACCCGCATCCGTATCAGATTGCTTGGTTGTAGAAATACCACAAAGTTTTGGTCAATGAGCAGTGCCTAGTAAAGTTCAAGATCGGGAGCTACCGTGATGAGGTACTCTGTGATATCATCTCCATGGATGCATGTCACATGTTGTTGGGGAGGCCATGGCAGTTCGATAGGCGAGTTATACATAATGGCTATGCAAACACTTATTCCTTGACAAAGGATGGGGTTCGTCACAAATTGAAACCCCTAAAGGAGATCGAAGAAAAGGTATGCAGTAGTGCTAGAATTTGTTATGTAGATGGAAGAAAGTTTTTAGAAGGTATGAAGAATGAGCGTGTGTGTTATGCATTGATTCCTAGAGTGAGTAAGGAGGATAGTGAGAAGGTTTCAGAAGTTTCTGGGATGTTGGATGAGTTTCAGGATATTGTTTCTGATAATGTACCTGAGGGTTTACCACCAATAAGGAAGATCAGTCATCAGATTGACTTGATTCCTGGAGCCAGTTTGCCAAATAAGGCAACTCATAGAATGACTCCAACAGAAAATAAGGAGTTGAACAAACAAGTTCAAGAGTTGTTGAGAAAGGGTTTGATACGGGAGAGTTTGAGTCCACGTGCAGTACCTGCAGTACTAGCACCAAAGAAGGATGGAGAGTGGAGGATGTGTACAGATTCCCGAGCCATAAACAAGATAAAAATCAAGTACAGATTTCCCTTGCCAAGGATGGATGACCTGATGGACTGTTTGAGTGGAGCTTAGTACTTCACAAAGATTGATCTGAAGAGTGGATATCACCAGATCTGGATTCGAGAGGGAGATGAATGGAAGACTACCTTCAAAACCAAAGAGGGCTTGTACGAGTGGTTAGTCATGCCTTTTGGGCTAACCAATGCATCGAGCACATTCATGCGGCTCGTGAACGAGGTACTAAAAGAATTTCTGGGAAGATTTGTTATTGTGTATTTAGATGATATTTTGATTTTCAGTAAGACGTTAGATGAGCATCTGATGCATATTTGGAGAGCCTTGGAGAAGTTAAGAGAAGAGAAACTATTGATAAATCTGAAGAAGTGCAGTTTTGTGAAGAGGGAGTTAGTGTACTTGGGGTTTGTTGTCTCAGCAGAAGGTCTCAAGATGGACCCAAAGAAGGTGAAGGCTATTCTAGAATGGCCTACTCCAATAACTGCTACCGAGGTGAGATCTTTCCATGGTTTGGCTAGTTTTTATAGAAAGTTCATTAGAAACTTTAGTAGTATTTGTGGACCCCTGACTGAAACAATGAGAGGGGATAGAAAAGAATTCAAATGGAGCAGTGGAGCGGCAAAACGTTTTGAACTGTTAGCAGAAGGTGACAGAGCAACCTGTTCTAGCCCTCCCAGATTTCAACAAGGTGTTTCAGGTGGATTGTGATGCCAGTGGTTGTGCCATTGGAGCAGTGTTGAGCCAAGAAGGTAAGCCCATTGCCTATTTCAGTGAAAAGTTAAATGATGCCAAGAGAAAGTATTCTGTATATGATCAAGAATTTTATGCAATAGTTCAAACATCAAAGAAATGGAGACATTATTTGTTGCCAAAGGAATTTGTTCTATATACTGATCATCAGGCCTTGCAGTACCTAAATAGTCAGGGAAAATTAAATTAGAGGCATATGAAATGGGTAGAGTTTTTGCAGAGTTATACCTTTGTTTTGAAACATAGGAGTGGGAAGTCAAATAGGGTTGTAGATGCCTTAAGTAGGAGGCATACATTGATGACAAAGATGCAGATTGAAGTGGTTGGGTTCAATGAACTTAAAACACTGTACGCAGAAGATCTTGATTTCACAGAGGCTTGTAAAGCTTGCAAGGAACTTGTTACAGTGGACAGGACAAGGTGGCTGGATTTCATAATCCAGGATGACATGTTATTTAAGGGAAGTCAATTGTGTCTTCCGAGGAGTTCCATGAGAGAGAATCTGATAAAGGAGAAGCATAGTGGAGGAATGGCGGGACATTTTGGTCAAGATAAGACCATTGCCATTATCAGTGAGCATTATTATTGGCCTCAGCTATCACAGGATGTGAAAAAATTTGTGCAGAGTTGCAGGGTATGTCAGATGGCTAAAGGAGTGAGCCAGAATACTGGGTTGTATCAGCCCTTACCTGTACTAGAGAGGCCATGGGAGGATATAAGTATGGTCTTTGTTCTTGGTTTGCCAAGGACACAGAGAGGGAATGATTCAATATTTGTGGTAGTTGACAGGTTTTCGAAGATGACACATTTCATCCCATGTCAAAAGACCCATGATGCAGTCCACATTGCTGACTTGTTCTTCAAAGAAGTGGTGAGACTACATGGTCTACCAAAGAGTATAGTCTCAGACTGTGATACCAAGTTTGTGGGATACTTTTGGAGGACCTTGTGGAAAAAGTTGAAGACAGAGTTGAAGTTCAGTTCTACACACCATCCACAAACTGATGGAAAGACTGAGGTTGTGAACAGAAGTCTGGGTAGCTTACTGAGATGCTTGGTAGGAGATAAACCCAAGGGATGGGACTTGATCTTACTCTAGGCAGAATTTTCTTACAACAATTATGTCAACAGAAGCACTGGTAGATCACCATTCCAGATTATGTATGGAGGTAGCCTCAGAACAGCTCCAAATTGAGGAAGATGGACTAAGAGAAGAAAATAAGTGCTGAAGCCGAAAGATTTTGCAGAACACATCAAGGATATACATGAGAAGGTAAGAGAACATATTAACAAGATGAATATGCAGTATAAGGCTAAGGCAGATCAGAAGAGGAGGTATAAGGAGTTTCAGATTGGTGATGAAGTGATGGTCCACTTGAGGAAAGAAAGGTTTCCAGTGGGAACATATAACAAATTGAAGATGAAGTTCGGTCTGTAAAATTTTGAAGAGGCATGATTCAGGGAATGCATATGAGGTAGAGTTGCTGGATGGATTCAACATTTCCCCTGTGTTCAACATTTCAGATTTGACAGAGTATCATGAAGGTAGCGTAGAGGAAGTACCAATGATGGAACAGTGTGGGATTCTAGCACCTACTTCAGAAAAGGAGAAGATTGAAGAAGTCCTGGATAGTCGTGTGGGAAGGAGTACCAGGAACAGACAGTATGAAGAATATCTGGTGAAATAGAAAGGAAGGCCTGTTGAAGATTCATCCTGGTTGCCTCAGACAGATGTTGACCGTTTGGGTTTTCCTCCACCATCTGAGACGTGACGGGGTCACTTCTCAAATTACCCTGGGTGTCTGATGCAAGAGCATTCAATGGTGTAAGGGCAATCTTGTATCACCCAAAAATAGTTAAATTTCAAGTTTCTCGGTTTTTAGATGTTTTTATATTTTTGGATACCCTTTTCGTTATAATGAAATTCCCAATTTATGGTTTTTATTTTTTATTCCTGGGTTGAAAGATATTGCAGTTTTAGTTTCCCAGATTTGCACCTGAAAATCTTCCGAGTGAGATTTGAGGCACTTAGAGTTCCCGGAACGGCCCTGAAACTTGCCGAAATCGGCGTAGCAGATTTCAAGTGCATTGTTGACTTCAAAACCCTTCCAACGGTTCAAACGGTTCGCGAATCGGAGTCTCGGATCAAAAATTATGGCCTCGAGAAGTTGGCGCACTTTCTAGAAGATACAATTGCAAATGTTCTTTTGAAATTTGAATTTCAAGTAGTAATTTTTCAGCGCCAAACCGCCTAAACTCAAAATTGAATGTTGTTTTGGCTCCAAACTAAAGAGGAGCTCTATTTATGGGCGGGTTTCTAATTTTTGGGTAACTTTTTGGGGACAAGCTCGCATATTGCGAAAGGGTGATTCTGTAACTTTCTGTAACTTGCATGTGTTGTAGAATTTGGGGATTTGAGATCTTCTGCATGTAAGAAGTTCCATTTTCTGAATAATAAAATTATTCTCTTGTTTGTGGGTTATTTTCGAAGTCTCGGGCTACGCCCTCATCATCCTTCTCTTAACATTCTTTTGTGAGAAAAACCTACTAGTCTTAGACATCTAGTGCCTTATACCACTGCCTCCCATAGTTTGAAGATACATTACTTCTTCTTAACCCTACTTGACATGATCATGCTAAAATTCATATATTTGTATGACTCACTATTTGTACCACCTATAGTATGAGAAAGATATAATGGCCATTATCTTGGTAAATCCTTGTACCTACAACCCTCTAATGTATCTTCAACTAATAACCAATTAACTAACCATACACACACATCAACTAACCATAATTTTACTCTACTTCTCTAACATAGGTAACATCCATTACAATCAGAAAACCATTTGCTGATTTATCATGGAAACTCACTTTCTCCCTATATGTTTTTACATTGAAGATAGTTCAATTAGTACATATGCCACAGTTTATACAAAAAGGGATAAACTTGTATAATGCATCTATGCCTCATTTTCTTTATCTACATCTACTGTCATAGTTACTATAAGTTGTCTATATCAAAACTTTGTCACAACTACTATTTACACTTTAAGATACATATTTTCAAGGTAGTATATGCATGGTAGGCTATGCTCCATGGGGACGCATCCCTTGCCTCTTTTGGCTCGTACCAGTATCGGGGACGGAATGGAGACGGCCAGGAAACATCCCCTAGCCATCCCTTTTTTAAGTTTATGAAACTTCCAGGGGATGGTTTTTGCAGATTCAGGGGACTTAGGGGATGACTAGCAGTACCCAGTATGGCCAGGATGTCCCTTAACCGTCTCGGGGACTCCTAGCCATCCCCTATGGCCCAACAACATCTTAATTTAAATTTTTGTAATAAAACACATTTTTAAATTAAAAAAAAAGGGGATGGATGGGCCCACAAGAATCCCCCACCCCTTTAAACAAAACCCAAACCTACTTGACTTATCAAAACAACTAAAAGAAAAAAAAAATTCTCATTTTGACATTTGCAAACTTGAGGTAAAGAGCAACAAGTGAAAGAGGAGAGAACGACAGTTGAAAGGGGAGACTAGGGCATCAAATCTACTTCATTAGAGGTAAGTTCTTTATTTTACATTTGTTTTTTGATTTTTCAATTTGTTTTCCATTTTTTCAACTTTTTTTCAACTTTTTTTATCAAGTAGGAAGGGCATTGTGAGTTTATTTTTTCCTTTATTTTAATTTGCAGCTCTCTTTTCAATTCTTAACCAAAATAAATCATGAGCAGTAGTGAGATTACTAGTAATGATAGTGAGTAGGTTGAGGTTCAAATGCATAAAAGAAGTAGACAAAGAAGTATAACTCATAGAAGTATGGCAGCCATTGGGGGCTGTTTAGGCAGTGGCAGTGTAGCAGGGCCAACAACTTATGAATTTGAAAAGCATATGAATTTTGTTAATTTGTTTGTCGATTCTCATGTGAAATTTGAATTCAAGTCTAATGAAATGTATTAAGCTTATAGAATGTCTAGAATGAATGCTTTATCAATGTTATGCTATAAACATTTGAATTTTCTCTATATTTTTAAAAATTTCCCTATTTTTTTTATCAGCTGTCCCCTGCCATCCCCTAAAAAATGAGCCAAAAGTACCCCCATACCGAAAACTCATCCCGCCATACCCAACACTCCTCGTCCCCAAAACCCGATGGAGCATAGATGACAAGTATTTTATCAAAAAAATTACTTCCACTGAAGTTGTCTATATCTACCCAACCTATTGTAGGTGTAAGATCAGCCAAGCCATCATTTGATCTAACCTCCTCCACAACAAATTTAGGTCCTTCATTGACATGGTATTGTGGAATTCTCTTTTTCTTCTTAGTTTCTTATGGCATCTCTTTGTTATAGTTTTCCAAAAGTTCTTACATACCCTTTAAGACTGGCATGCTCTCCTTTTTTTGAAAGCCCAAGTGTTCCCATACCTTATTTCTATTGTATTGATCCTAATAGTTCCATCTCCAAGTAGTTTAAGAAATTTGTGCTTTGAAATCTCCAATGTGATTGTCACCTTCATAACAACATTGTTAAATGTGATTTTTTTATAAAACTCAGTAAGCAATCTCCTTGCCTCTGAAACTTTTCCTCATTTCTCTTTATCCATATTTGCTAAAGAATCTCATTAGTAAGAATTATCCAAAATAAATTAATTTCTTTTTCTAATCTATTTAGATTTCCTAATAGAATTTTAGTCCAAATAATGTTACCTTTTCATCCCTTAAGATAAAATAAAAATAAGTTTTAAATTTGTCTTGCATAAGAGCAATAAAAAATGTGTTAAATAGTTTCAAGTTGTCTACAAATGTTGCACATATCAACATCATCATGATTAGCTTTGTACAGTAATTTTTGATGTATTAAAAGCCACTTAAAATATGCCTTCTTTGGATCTATGATACTATTCCAATTTTTAATAAAAAATATTTTGCCATTGTTTCTCAAACATATTGAGGTTCCATATCCTGTTAAAATACTCATGCAAACAATTTTTATTGCTTAAAGTTTTGTAAACAATTTTGGCACTTAATTTTTGGATTTTTGTACCATCTGACCACTTGAACTTCTTAAAATAGTCATTTTCTTGATTACTATCTTTGGGCAGTCTAAGAACAGAATAAGCTTCTTTGAGCATAATATAAGTTCTCCAGTTTGTGGGAGGATATTAAATTCATTTCTTAAGGAGGCCCAAGTTTTAATTTGGCCATCACACTGAATATCTTTGAAGTTCTTGATACCTTTAGCAGCCCAACCCTTGGTAGAGCATCCTTGTATTAATGTTAGTGGTTTTTCTTTATGCTTTAGGTTTCACTAGATGGACCTATTTTCAAGAATCTTATTATTTTCACCAATGAAGCCATTATTGGAAATAAAATCACTGATCTCTTCCTATGCTTTCTAAATGATTTTGAATACATTAGATCTTGCGGGAATTACTAGAAATGAGCACGCTATTAGGTCACTAAAAGTGATCATCTTCCTAGATTTTTGCTTGTTTGGGAACAACAAGCTAGATGTTGTTCCTTATCAAGACTTTCTATGGCTCATTTCCTTCCATGGCTTTCACAATCCATTTGATAGTAAGGGCCACACAATTTAGCTTGAGGTCCTTTAATCCTACGCCCTCTCTACTCTTATCCATGCAACACCATTCCCACTTTATTGAGTGATTCTTTTTCTCACCTTTTCCATTAGACCACAAAAAGTTTCTAATGCTTTTTTTGGATTTCATTTACTTGATAACTACTAAATAGCTAAATCGAGCAGTAGTATAATCTATAAGAGGATATGATCTTCTGGAAAACCTATACTCTTCCAACCAATGAGAGAAACTCTTTGTTCCATTTTTCCAGTTTGTTTTAATCTTTCCCTTAATCCACATTCACATTTCCTTCAAACATGGGTTAATAGAAAATGGTATCCCAAGGTACCTTACTTGCTTAGTGCCCCCCCCCCCCACACATGAATTCATATTTGTCCAAGTAGTTTTGGGGGGGGGGAGGTATCTTTCCAACCTATTATAACATATTTAGTATTTAAGAGCTTGTCTCTTGAGGCATCACAAAGCTTTTTAAGTTTCATCATTAGAGAGTCCATATTATCCTCATTAAGTTCCAAGAATAAGGTTGTACCATCAACAAATTATAAGTTTAGTAAGTCTTCCTTGTTCGGGAGGTAGACGACCCTGATTTTAGGAGAAGTAGAGGATTCTCTTAAGAGGTATAAGATTGCATCAAATACAATGACAAACAAAGCTGGGGAAAGGGGGCACCCCTGTATTATTAACCTTTCAAGTTTGACAACTTTGGTTAAAGATCCATTTATTTTAATTTGGGCTTTAGCATCCTTCATAAGAGTTTTGACCACATGCAATAACTATAAGGAAAGCCAAAAGCCTCTAGTGTCATGAGTAGGAAGTCCCATCTACTCTATCATAGGCTTTTTCAAAGTCAAGGAGGAACATTAGCACATTCTAGTTGGATTGCTTTGCCCAATTCATGGCTTCCCAACGGGTCAACAAGTTCTCTAGAACATATCTTCCCTTTATAAAGCCTATTTGAGTATTGCTATTGAATTTAGATAAGATATCTTCTAGCCTAGTGGCTATCACCTTTGTAAAACATTTTGTAAGATACATTCAAGAGGGTTATGGGCCTCCAATTTTTTATTAGGGTCTTATCTCCATCTTTGGGGATCAACTTAATTATTCCCTTATTAATATTATTGCCTAGTGTACCCTTCGGTATAGCTTCTTTATAAAGAAAATATAAGTCCTCACTGATCCATTCAATATTATGCTTGTAGAATTCCACTGGGAATCCATCAGCCTCGAGAGAATTATCATTGTTTAAACTATTGATAGCTCTTTTTATCTATTCCTAAGAGATTTCTTTGTCAAGAATGTTGATTTGATCCTGTGTTAGTTTTTTTTGGATTAGTTGCTTGCACAAATTTCTTTCAGATCAATTGGTCAGGCTCTTTCCCTCAGAGGTAAAGAGGTTTTTACAAAATTTTAGGAATACTTGATTTCCTCTTGATCTTGTATGTTCTTGTTGTCTTCCCAAATCCTTTCTATGTTCTCCTTTACTTACTTATTTTTTAACATCCTAGAGAAAAAATTAGAGCCTTTGTCCCCATTCTTTAGCCAGTTTAATTTAGATCTTACTCTCAATCCTTGACTTCTCCTTGATTGCAGCCTTTGTAATGAGTCTTTTATTAAGGTCATTTCTTCATTTAAGACCATGTTGGAGGGATCATTTTGAATAAATTTACTTTCGCGATTAGAAACATCTTATTTAGATTATCCTTTGCTTTCCTATTATCCATAGCTCTTTTTTCTCTATAGTTGGAAAAATTATTTTCCATCAAGTCACATTTTGTTTCCACCTTTTAGCATCCACCTATTAATTTCTCTCAAAATAAACACTGCATCATTGCAATCCTCATCTTTGAGGATGATGGTGTTGAGCTTAAAAGTGATTTATCTTTTCTGATCTTTGTTATCCATAGAGTTCAACAGGATTTTCACAAGGATAGGATTGTGATAAAAAAGTGTATAAGAATAGACTTTATGAGAGCTCCCTTCTCATCTTTCCCAAAAATGAAAAAGTCTTTGTTTGCATAAAATTTGTCTAGTCTACAATAAATTATATTCTTCTCTTTTTGGTAGTTACACTAGGTATACAAAATTTCCTTGTTGTCTTTCTTATTACAACTTAGGGGGTTGAAGAGATTAAGTCTACTCTTCATTTTTTACCATAAATAGAGTTCATTGCCTTTCCAATCCAATTTCATTACCCCATTTTTATCTTCTTGATGCTCAATCATATTGAAATCCCCACCAATTATCCATGGGATGTTAGGTAGATTGTAGATCCATTGCCACAATTCAATCATGCATCTGTATTCATTGGGGGCATACACTGAACATAGTCCAAATTTATTGTCATCCTTTTCAAAGGTCACCCAAACAACCCTCTAATAGGGTGAAGACCCACTTTCCTTCACATATTGAGCCCAAACATTGGAAATCAAAATGATAGAGCCTCCTTTCCCTTTTTCATGGTTTGTTTCAAATTATACAAAGTCCTTCCAAATGAACCTAAGATTGGTTTCAAGGGTAAAATTAATGGCTTTTACCTCTTGGAGTAACACATCATCTTTTTTCTTCACAAGGTTTAAAAATATTCGGATAATGTATTTCCTTCCAGGGGATTCTAGTCCTCTGACATTCCATAAAACATAGTTTATTCCCATAATCAGTTACTATTTGTTAGGGTCCATGGAATTCCTAAAGCTATCAAAGCATTTAGGAAGTCTACTTTCCCTTTATTCTCTTAATAAACCAATAAGGGGACTCTTTAGTTCTGTTCTTCCTTTTCAATATAGAAGTGGCTATATTCCCATACCCAATAGGGATTACTTTATCCTTTGGATTAATGTTTGAACTGGGGTGAGAGCTTGAAGGAGGAAGATGCTTCCTTTCAACTCCCTCAAGGAAGTTTTCTGTTCCAGTAAGTTTTGCAGGGGATTCCAAGTTCCCCCTTTGTTTTCCATAATTTGAAAGAGTTCTATATTACCTTTTTCAAATTACTGTCTAATGATTCTTTACACATTCTTATTCGAATTCACATTAGAGTCAACTTTTTGTCCATCATATTGAGTTTCCTTAGGAAGAGAATTTGAGGAAATGTCCTTATTTGAATCCACAACACTAGGAGCATGTATATAGCTAACCTTATAGTCAAATTCTGATTTAGAGCTATTGCTCGAATTTTCACCATCCTTTGGATATTGAGGCTCATTGCCTTCTGATTTATCTTCATCCACAGAGTAGGAATTTACCCCAGATTTAGGTATTTGCAGGTTCACAAGGTTATGTTTCAATTTTCAAGTTCCTTAACTATACTCTTAACCATGGTCTCAAGTTCATTATCTAAACAAGAATCATCAATATTCAAGGTTAAATTTTTTGAGCATGAGATTTCAGCATGTTTGGGACTCTCCTTTTTGTTTACATCCATGGCCTTCTTTTCCAATTTAATCAATCTAAGATTGTTATTTTCAATATTTTTATGAATTTTATTCAAAACAATTTGTTTTGCATTCAATTTTTCAAGCTTTGGACTATCAGGGGAGCAATCTACAAGGGTCCCAACTATGATAGGGTTAGCTAAGGATTTGGGTAGATCGCAAGCCATCATTCTGGGATCCTTAGAAGTCACACATTCTTCAAAGGAGTAGGTGTTTATAAGATTGGAAGAGTCTGTTTCACCAGCATGAATAAGATATCGAGAGGGTTCTCTATAGCATCACTATAAGGAAATACACTAGGATTGCATAGTCTCATAGCATTGGGGTCAATAGATTTGATATTCTATGCTAATGGATAGAATCACCTTGTAAAGGTGAGAGCTCATCGGTATTTGAGGGGCCATTTGTACTAGCCCTTAGATAATCAACATTTGTCTCCTTATCCCCACTCAACTATGATTCAATATCTTTAACTACCCCATGGTATTTTTAGATGAAGCAGGGTTGGTTCTCCCCTTATTTGTCAGAGAAAAATTAGGGTTCTAGTTTTTCCTCCTATTGTTATTTTTATTTAGAATAATATGGCAATTTCTTCTGATATGTCCTCTTCTGTAGAGGTAACATGCATTAATACCTCCCAAAACATCAACATCAAATGAGAGGATAGACTCTTGTAAGGAGATTTCAATAGTTTATTTAATTTCTACACCTAGAAGCAGGGAAATCAAAACCCTAGCATCCATATGAGGGAGAGTCACCTTAGAGTCTTCAACTCTTCTAACCTTCCCAATGGAAGAAAGAAGCTAAGGAATAATAGCCTATACTAGGGGGGAACATTCTTAACTATTATCCATCAAGGGCCAAAAAGAGCCAAAACTTCTTCGTAGATAGCTTTAGGTGACCATTTATTGGCCTTGAAAGTAGATTTCCCAATGTTCTAGAACTACTTTGTAGATACCATTTCTTGCACCTTAGGGTTTTGAAAAAATATAATGAAAATCACTTTTTCACCTATTTTGCAAAAGGTAATCTGAATGCCAAATTATTTCCCCAAATATTTGAAATCCATTTGTCTAAAAATTTTCTAACCAAGAATTTGTTATAATCCACAGCCGCTAGGAAGATGGCTATACTATTTAATCTATTTTTTAATTATTTAAAGCTAGAATCATATCTAGATTAGGCAAAATAGAAAGGATTTTAGGGTTAATCGAAGACTGCTTACCTTGTCCCATTCCATCTTGTTCATTATTTCCTTCCACACTGGTATCATTTGGAATAAAAGTTGTAGACCAAGGCACCACCTCGACTGTTCCACAACCACATCATGAAAAGACTTAAATCCCATGGCGCTATGAGAGACCCCATCAAGAGGTTCAGACAAGGGTTCAATATCCATTACACACCATAAATGATAAAGTACTATACCATAAATTACAACCTAAGTGCCAAAGCTGCTAGCCATTGCTAATAAATGCAAAGCAAAAGAAATGGAGAAATAATAAACAACCAAAGTAATCAACCAAGAAATATAAATGAGAAAAAGATATGACGAAGAGACTACTTACACCAACACAATACAAACCTTTGTGGAGGAGGAAAAACTCCTCCTCCACTATAGTCTTAGGGCTTGCCACATAATCTTCTCTCGGGCTTTGGGCCCCTTGAGGGACAAACCACCAGCTTGCTCCTACGGTTTCACGCCATGCTCATTGCCACCGCCAACGTCTCTTTTCAATCAAATCTTATGTGTTTTAATTATATGTGGATGGAAATATCCACCTTCTCCCTATCAAATAAGAGGTAGGAAAAAAAAATCGACCAAACTATTACCCCTCATCAATGCTCACAAAAGGGAAAATACAAATTGAACACAATACACCAATCTAAAATACTCACATCCAAATAAAAAATTAAAGCCATCTACTCCTATAATTTTTTTCTCTCGAGTACTATACCCTATCTTTGAGCGAGAAGCCAACTAGAGATAGGAATGAAATTTCATCCCACTAATAGATTCCCCAACCTCCTCTTTAACCTCCTAGGCTCTAACAACAAGATGTATCATAAGTATCTCATAAACACCCATCAATAAAAAATAAAATAGAAATGTCATTGTAATTGGTAAAAATAAAGAATACCCTAGCAAATTTTCATACATATTCTATTAGGGCTTCTATAATACAAATCCACTTGAGACACATTGAATGTATTTAAAAAAGAAATAATTAGTGCACCAAGTTCACATAGGCTTAGTATAATCAGATCAAAGTTATATAAAGCAAGTTATTAGAAACCTTTGGATAATGCACAACCCTACTTAAAAGAAACATAAAATATCTTTGAAATTCATCCATTATAATTTAGATTAATGTATAGATATCTATTATTAGGGGATTCATTGTTAGAGTTGGTGTGGCAAGAGTTTGGAGGTTGAGATATATAAATGCTTTTAAATTAATTTTCTATAGGATATATTTTTCATGGCTCATCTAGGCTTTTTACATTTAGGCTTTAATATATGGGATTGTATTCAAGACTAGTTTTGAGTAAAATGCAATTGTGGGAGGTCACCTTAGTTTATATGGTAAAAATAATAATAAAATATAAAAATATAAGCAAAAAGATCTAGGTATAAGATATCTAGTAAAAATAGGGAGGTATTCCAAATATACTAGTATACATAGAGTAGGTATCAAAAACATAAAGTATAGGAGTAGAGAAGAAATTAAGAGTATTTATTAGTACCTTATAAATACACACTCTATAACATTGCATTGTTACTTAAATCCCTTTAGGAAAACTCCAAGAGTATTCTTACATACTAGTGTGAAGTAAGTGTCCCACAAAATTTTAAAGTTTTATTGAGTTTTAGAGAGTTTGTGAGTTGACTTGCCTATATATACCCTTTAGATGTTTAGGGTTAATCGAATTATCTCACAGATGAGACAAACTTCTAAATTTGGGGATAATGTCGGTAGGGTTCATCAATGTTAGTACTGAAATTGGTACCCTTTTGAAACTTTTCCTTTAATATCAAATTTATTATCAATATACTTGTCAAGATAATCAATGTTAGTCATGCAATTATTTTTTCTTCAGTTATCATGCCATGGTATAGATTTTCTACTAACCATATTCATAGATCATTCACATATGAGAAATGAAAAAAACATGATAAGTTATACTTTTGACAGTTAAGGCTCTAGGTGAAATAGAAAATGATTCATCAATGAAGAATTGAAGGCAAGGACAATGGGATGAGATAAGTTTTTAAAATCTTTTTGACACTTCATCTAAACAAGAAAATATTAGCAACAACACAACAAAGAATAAATCAAGTGGCAATAGTGGAAGAAAAGCATGAAAAAGGAAAAGAGAAAAATAACTATGTCTAAAGATCAATGGGAAAGGATGACTTAATTGGCTATGATGGTCAATGGGTGTGACAAAATAAAATCAATTTATAAAACATACATTAAATCACACTTGGTTATTAACAATGCCACTTTGAAGTCATGGCCTTAGGGCCAATGTACTTATAAAGACAATTGTGGTGTAAAATGATAAATATTTAAGTGAATTTCATATATTTATGACTGCATCAACTTTGTAAAAGCACAAACATCATGAAAAGAAAGAAAAAAATGTAGGAAAGGTGAGTCCAGTAAGTACATTTAAATGCTACCTAAGGTTGAACAAGATGGTGGTATTTGATAAAAGGTATGACAATAAGTTTAGGTCAACTAAAAGAAGCTTAAATGCCTAGGTTAAGTGAAAGAAATTAAAAAAATAAGAAAAGGTGGTACCATCTCACCCAAATGACATAAAATGAGAAATTAAATTTAAATTAAGAAAGGTTTTATTTTAGGAAAATTTGAATGTTTTTTATTCCTCTTTGTAAGAGGATGAGATTAAAGATTAGATGAGGCACACCTAATCTGTAATTTATCTCAGCTTGGCTAACACCTATAATAGGTGCCAAAATGTTATTGATCATAAGATAAGATATTTTCCCCTTGTCAATCCTTGATGTAAGCCCACTCCAAAGCCTACAAATGGTGCCCTACCTCCAAAGGAGGATGTATGGAAAATAATCAAGAATAACAAGAAGAATCAAAATTTGGTAATAGTGATATTTGACCTAAAAAAGGGTGATGTTTTTAAAAACCTTGGGATAATGTAATAACCCATCCTAAATTATTACTTAATTAATATTATTGTAAATGACACATAAATATATTAAAATTAAAAAGACATAACTAAGTAGCTATAGTAAATCGTAGCAACATATGTCCAATTAAATGAGTCAAGATTTGTATATTCAATTCAAAAGTCAAATTACAATATCAAGTTTGACTTGGCTCATAAGGCCATAAGTCATTACATTGTACAACTTTACATCAAGGTACATCAAGTATTACATCAAGTTACAATTTTAGACTAAATAGTCTTGTGTACATCTATGGTTCCTCTTGACACTCACCTCCACTAGTGGATGAGAATATGGTTGAAGCACTTTACTGCCCAACCACGACGCTTATGCTTCCTTGGAATTCTTCCAACTTGAAGAATACCCGACCATGCACGAAAAGTTTAGCAAGAGAACAATCTGCAAAGTGGAATCTGGTGTGTGCCCATATATCAACATGCAATTTCTATCTACAAATTAGAAGAGAAAATGCAAGACCTATTCTAGGAATGGTAGAGAGCAGGGTTACCTGGGGACGCGTCCCCCCCCCTAAAATCCCCCGTCGTGGTTCCCGGTACGTCTCGGGTACTGGGGGACAGCAAGGGGACGGCTGACCAGTCTCGGGGACAGCTAGGGGACTTGGGGACGGCCAGAGGACTTCTGGGAGTCCCCTAGTTGTCCTCGGGACAGTTAGCCATCCTAGAAGTCCCCTGGCCGTCCCTAGGATGGTCAACCGTGCCCCGCATCAAAGCATGGTCAAAACAAAACATAAAACACATTTTCATAGCAAGGGAGTGTGAACTTAATTATGTCCACCCATTAATTAAATTGGTGCCACTGCTTGTTGTCTTGAAACTTTGGATAAGTGTAACTGATACAATTATTCGAGAATCAATATTGGTTTATGTACTGAGGTGCCAAGATGAATCCAGTGAATAACCCAACACTCAGTGCTTGTTCTCAATGCTATTGTGCCTCATAAATAAGTTTCACAAGTCTTACTCTATTGTGAAGATGATACATAGCGGGCCTTGGGACATCTGATCATGCAAAATAGTAACATGGTAACTGTGCAGATTATTTGCCTAATGCAACTCACTATCATTCTCAGAAGGCTACACTCCCTTGTTCCAGTTATCAATAAACAAAAAAATTATCATCAGAGTATTTGTTTTCTTAGTTCAAAATCAAGCTTTCCATTGAATAAATTCTAACTTATTCATTAAGATCAATGCATACTCAATAAACCATATCAACTTGAACACAAATGTTATATGTGAATGTTCTATAATGTATATTATGCATGCCTTATCCATGTTATCTATTGAACATTTAAAATTTCCCTATATTTTTAAAATTTTCCCTATATTTTTATATAGCCGTCCCCTGCTGTCCCTAATTTTGGCCTCAAAAATTGAAAACTTGGGGACTCGTCTCGCCGTCCCCTGCCGTCCCCGTCCCAAAAACTTGGGGTAACCTTGGTAGAGAGTGATATCACAAAGTTCATTCATATAAATTGAACTATATTGCTTGGCCAAGCATAAAAATAGTGTTGCAAAAACAACAAACAATAGGTTTTGGTAAAGCAAACCTATACTCTCTGAACTCCATTTCGGCACTCGGCTCGGAAGGTAACTTTCTACAATACAACATTTCATGGCAACTATCTACCCTCTAGCAGCATCTACCCTAAGGTTCTCTAGTCTACTTCGGTATCACTGTTCTATTCAAGTAAAAGAATATTCTTCTCACATATGTCTACGAAACAAAAGAATTAGATTACTAATTTTCTCTCTAAACATAAATCAGTTACATGATTCAAATAAAACAATACAATAATTTGTCATATCATTCACATGACTCATGTTTACTTTCAACATAAGAATTATCCATTTAAAAATGAATTAAGTAAAAAGAAAAAAATAAGGTATGTCACAAGTATGTGTATGTACATAGACAAAGTCTATGTGCATACACATATATGTGCCTACTTAAGTTATTGGTTTTTGTATACATTCTGAAATAAACCATTAAATCAAATTGTAATCATTTAATAATATTTCATTTGACATTTCTTTCATGAAAATAAAGAATCCATAATAAGTCTGTATTACAGTTCTCACATATTGTTTCTTCCTTTATATTCACACAAGTTGTGATATCCTAACATTGTTGTTTTACATATGAACATTCATTGTTTTAACAGAACAATACTGTTTCAAACCTAATAGTTATAGAACGAGTTGTTTCATGTAGAACGTTCACGGTTAACAACTAATCAATGTCGTTTCAGCTAAACAGTTTAATGAACAAGATTGTTTTTAGCTTCACATACACTTTTACAACAAATCAATATTGTTTCCAACAAAACATTCACTGTTAACAATAATACAATACTATTTCAGGCTAAACATTTATAGTTTATGACAAAACGATTTCGCTTCAAACAGAACATTAGTTGTTTCAATAATACTATGGTGTTTCCAGCTAAACAGTTATAGAACGATAACATTACAATCTAACGTTCATTGTTTTTAACAGAACGGGATTGTCTACAATGAATGATGTTGTTTATGCCATTAACAATTATTGTCTATATTTAGCTCAACTGTCAGTATCAAGGCAAAGCCATTAAAACTTTATTAACATCATGCTAACCTAGCTTCATTCATGAAAATAGAATGCCCATTATTCAGAACATTGAATTGTATAACCCATTCAAAATTATCACTTAATTATTATTTATTGTAAATGACACATGAATATACTCCAAATTAAAAAGACATAACTAGTGGCTAAAGTCAATCATAGCTACACATGTCCATTTAAAATGAGTCAAATATTCTTATATTCACTTCAAAAGTCAAATTACAATATCAAGTTTGACTTGGCTCCTAAGGCCACAAAATCATTACATTGTACACATTACATCAAGTACAATGATGAATTACATAAAGTTACATCTTAGACTATAATAGTCTTGTGAACAACTAAGGTTCTTCAACGCTCACCTCCACTATTGGACGAGAACATGGTTGAAGTGCTTTACCGCCCAACCACGAAGCTTACACTTTTCTGGTATTCTTCCAACTTGAAGAATGCTCGACCCTGCACAAAAATTTTAGCAAAAGAAAAATTTACAAGGTGGAATCTGGTGCGTTCCCAAACATCAACATGCAATTTCTATCTATATGTCAGAAAAAAAGTGAAAGATCTATGCTAGGAATGGCAGAGAGTGAAATTACAGAGTTCATTCATACATACATAATGAACTATATTGGTTGGCCAAGCATAATAAGTGTATTGCAACAACAACAAACAATAGGTTTTGGTAAAACAAACCTATACTCTCTGAACTCCATTTCAGCACCCATCCCGAAAGGTAACTTTATACTATAACAACTATCTACCCTCTAGCAGCAACTACCCATAGGTGCTCCAGTCAACTAAGGTATCACTATTTTGTTCAAGCATTTTAAATATTCTTTCACAAATGTCTTCAAAAGAAGAACTGGAATACAAATTTATACTCTAACTAGAAATCAGATTTATGATTCATAGAGTAATTCAACAATCAATCATATCATTCTTACATGACTATTTTCTACTCATCATCTTAAGCATTTTCCTTTTAAAAAGGTACTTAAAACAAAAGAAGGTATGTCACAAGTATATGCATGTACATAGATGAAGTCTATGTGCATACACATATATGTGCCTACTAATGTTAAAGTTTGTGCATACATTCTGAAATAATCATTAATTCAGATTGCAATCTTAAAATAGTATTCCAACTGATGTTCCTTTGTCAAAGTAAAGAAAACAAAACAAGGCTATACTAACAGTTTCACACATACTTTTATTGCATTCTTGCTATTGTTTTTCTCTAACATTGTTGCTTACATAAGAACATACATTGTTTGAACAAAATAAATAATGTTTCCTACTAAATAGTTATAAAACAAGCTGTTCACATATGTACATTCATTGTTTAAAAAAAACATGTACTGTTTCCTACTAAACAATTATATAACATATTGTTTTCAGCTATAAAGATAATTTTTTAATAAAACAAAGTTGTTTGCAAAGAATATCCACTATTTACATCAACATTATATTGTTTTAAACTAAACAGTTACATTGAAAGACAAATATTGTCGTTTGCTCTGTTTGCTGTCCTCAAGCTGTTTACATGCTATAGGATCACTTTACAAATAATTGTTCTCTATTTGACAACATAATGGTTTATTTCACTATGATCTAAAAATAAACAATCAACTAGCCCAGTTTCATACATAAGGACAAAATGTCTATTATTCAAATCTTGAACATTTTCATCATTGGAGAATCGACAAGCAATTAATTAGCATAAATAAAACTATGTTTGACATGTTTGTTGATGAACGTCTTAAAAAAATATCTCAATCTCAGCCAAGAAAGCATAAAAGCTTCAAGTTCCACAATACACATGCCTTTTTAGGCTGCAAGAAAACAAACTACAGTTGCACTGGATTGACCAATTTCAATGGTTGGTTGTCTTCCTTCTAAGCATCTAAGACATATATTGAAATCGTCCAAGATGGCTTTCGGTTCATTCCATGCATGTAACTATATTAAACATGTGAGCTTTCATCTGTACCCTACACATTTAGGGGTCAGCTCATCGACACTAAGTTCATGACAAACAAGGCTTGGTCTTTCTCTAACTTAGAAACCCTTCCATCGTTCCTACAAAATGGGTCGGCTTCGCCATTAGAAGACATACATATAAGAAAAGATCTAAGATCTTTTTCCAAGCCGATTTCAAGTTTTGACCCATTGACATTAAGCTTTAGACATAATAGAAATAAAATGCAGGGGAACATACCCCTTCTGCTTGATCGAAACTGATCCTTCTCAAGGTTTATATTTACAAACTCATACAGTAAATCAGAATAAATTTTGATTGTCTACATAAGGCTAAGCATTTATCTTGTATCTTAGAGATGATGTCCGAGCCGATAAGGCATCGAGCCTCAGCCTAACCTTGCTCATAGCTGCAAAGGCTTAAAAATACATCATACTCTCCAACTAGCAGGTTGTAGGCCATGCTATTACCACATAGTGGGTGGGCGACCTTAACACATTCGGCCCAAGGCCGATACATTTCATAGACAACAACCACACATCACTATGAAATTATATGATGAAAAGAAATTTTATTTCTTGCCTAATTCAATAATAGCATTATAGCTAATATTTATGCAAAAAGAGGGAATCAATTTACCTCCAATCAATCTTTTGGTAGCGTTTCCTTTGATGTTTCCCTGTTTGAGTTTTCCCTCTGCTTTTTCCTTTTGAATTTCCCCCAAATTCTTCATCTTTCTCCTCTGATTTTTCGTTCGGCTATATCACTGAAAGGATAGAAATAATACACTGTTTTGTATGCTTTTCTAGCAATGGCGTTACTGCCATACCGCCGACCACCTTTGAGTTTTTGATTATTAACATTTAAGCGGTAATAATCCATGTCCTTAGTGGATTTTCCTTATGATATCTTCTTCATTTCGAACAGACCGATTTAGAATATATCAATTATCATCTTGAATTCGAAGTAAATTTGAATATGTATACGTATATATATATATATAGGGTAAATGCAAGAAGATGAGTCCACGAAACGTGGAAGTTTTTGCCTTAGGCAAAAAAATGAAATCGACTTGCAAAAAATGGGATCCTATTTTTTTATAAATGGGATCCCATTTTTAAAAAGCGGGATCCCGTTTTGAAAATTTCCAAAAAATTTCAAAATGGAAAGTTTTCAAAACGGGATCCCATTTTGTTTGAAAACTTTCTATTTTTGAAACTTCCATTTTTGAAAAGTTTCCATTTTCGGAAAGTTTTCTAAATGGGATCCCGTTTTGAAAACTTTCCATTTTTGGAAACTTTTTCGTTTTTGGTAATTTTAAAAAACAGGATCCCGTTTTACAAAACGAGATCTCATTTCATAGAACCATAAAAATGTTTTTTTTTATGAAATGGGAGCTCGTTTTAAAATGGGACTCCGTTTTTTAAATTACGAATTTTTGGGCGGGTTTTTGGCTTGTTTTTGGGTTCGGGAAATGGCTTGGGGACCCGAACCTAAGCTTTGGACCTAGTTTGACCTGCAACTTGAAGGTCCTGTTAATGTCACAGGAAAATAGTGACTTTGGACATATGTCTGAAGACCTATTTTGCATAATTTTTTTACGAAATTAAAACCCATTATAGATGAGATAGTGCAGATTCCAAATATGTATTTTTTTATAATTTGATTAATTTTTCTATTTTTCAATTAATTTCTAATGAAACTAGTCCATAAACTTGAATTATCAAGTTTTTTTAGTATTTTAATAACTTTTGATCAACATAACATTTTGACAAACGGATTGCACGAGAACAAACTTCAGACAATTCTTTTCAATTTTTTTTAAAAAATCAAATAATGATAAGTTTAGGTCATCTTATGCATGTCATACACGACAATTTTTCAAAATGACAAATATGTCTAATAAAAATTTAACAGAAAAAAAATCAATAAAAAATTACAAAAAAATATTGAAAACAAGCTTTAGTGAGTCACAAATCTTTTCCCAAAAGGATTTAGAAAAATATGATAATTTAGGTCAAAATATGGATGTCGTACATATGCATTGTATGGTATAAAAAAGTGACTTCTAAACAATGGTTTTTAGAAACGCCTATTGAAACTCAATTTGTACAATCTAGGTATTGAAATAAATTACATATTTGGAAACTAGACTCCGAGCACTACATTTTATGATTACTGACTTTTTTGAAGATTCCATCTCTAAGTGCTTCAAATTTTAAGGTCAAATGTGTCAAATTCTGAAAATTAGGGAAAACACTTCCACTTTTTGGCCAAAAAGTGGACTCAACTTCTTGCTAGCACCCTATATATATATGCATTCTTATACAAATTGCTTGTTTTCGAATGGTTTTTAGGTTCCATACATTATCGTTTAGAATAAAGAACTTGACTTTTCATTTCGAGCATATATATATATATTTTTCTACACTAAAGAAAATAATTTTCTTTACAATGCTCGCTTTTGTTTCCTTCAAATCACAAAGTTTGAATAGACAATTAGATCTACAAACCATTCATTTTCAAGCATTGAAAAAATTCAAACCAGGAAAATTTTGTTCTCTTATATATGCAAATTAGTTCAAATGCAAGTCATCATGCCATTGTGGTGTGTGCACCCATATTCCAACTGGCTTACCATTTGATCTCGCTAAACAATCCTACTTCAATTGTGTTCTCATCCTTCAACCTATCACCTTGCAACTGCACACACTTGCACTTGCAAATTGATCAGTAACATTGAATTCTTGGTTACATGTAAAATAAATTTTCAAAATTTCACAAAGTTAACTTCTGTCAACTTCTTTCATTCAATTTTTGAATATTCCAGGATCTCCATTTATTATTTAATTGAATTTCTTCAATAGTTCAATTTACCATATTATGATAAATATGTACAATAAAATTTGGTTATGACATCCTTCCCCTCTTGGAAGAGACAATGTCCTGATGTCTAGTAAGTCGAATAAAAGAACATTATCATACCAAATTTTGAACAATCATGTCTATTTCAACATCACATCAAAATTATATGTCTATTTCAACATTAGATCAAAATATATGTCTATTTCAACATTAGATAAAAAATATATGACTATTTCAACATCATATCAAAATATATGTCTATTTCAACATCAGATCAAAATATATGTCTATTTCAACATTAGAATTTTAAAGCATGAAATATCATAGTATCTTATTCCAAAAAATTTCAAACAAAATTATTGAGTTTTTTTTTCAAGAAAGCAAATGTGGAAAGGAGTGTTCTATTTCTTCCGCATCCTCCCAAGTAGCACTGTCCTCTAAGTACTAATCCCATTGGACCTTAAACTAAACAATATCTTTGCTCTGCAACTTAACGTTGTGTCTATCCGGGATTCTAATGGGTTCCACTAGCACCACTCTTGGATCCTATTCTTGCAAGGATTGCCAATCAAGGACATGAGTCACATTAGGATGATATGGCTTAAGCAAGGAAACATGAAACACATTATGAAGTCGAGTCAAAGCAGGTGGTAGAGCTAGTCTATAAGCAACTAGGTTAATCACTTCCAAGACTTCAAATGATCCCACATATCTTGGGGCCAATTTGGAAGACTTTCCAAAAGCAATAGAGCTTTTATGAGATTTAACTCTCAAGAAAACTTTGTCCCCTATTGCGAACTATCTAAGAGTTTGGTTCTTGTCGGCATAGCTCTTTTGTCGATCTGTCACTTCTTTCAATCTGCTCTTAATGACCCTCATTTGCTCTTCCATTTCCTTAAGCATTTTAGGTTCTACTATGATCCTATCCTCCAATTTATCCCAACTGATGGGGGTACGACACTTCTGCCCATACAAGGCTTCAAATGGTGCCATGGCTAAGGATGTATGATAAGAGTTGTTGTAAGCAAATTCTACCAAAGACAAATATTCTTCTGACCTATACTATTGGTCCATACAATACATTCGAAGGAGGTCTTCGACTACCTGATTCACCCTCTCTGTGTGCCCATCAGTCTGAGGATGATAAGCCGAGCTAAAAGTCAATTTAGTCCCCAATGCCGCATTCAAGGTTCTCCAAAACCTTGAGGTCATCCATGTGTCCATATCAAAAATGATAGTCTCTGGCACTCCATGCAAGTGGAAGATCTCTTGGAAAAATTTCTTAGCCAGGGTCAACGATCCATCCTTAAGGTTTCTTGAAATGAAGTGCGCAACCTTAGTCAACTTATCAATCATGACAAAGATAACATCATGCTTATTCTTGCTCAATGACAACCCCTGTACAAAATCCATACTGATCACCTACCATTTATACTCAAGTATGTCATGAGGATACAATAACCTGTCTGGGTGTGCATGCTCAGCCTTGACTCGCAGGCACTCCAAGCATCTGGCTACGTACTCCACTACATCCTTCTTGAGTTTAGGCCAAAAGTATAGTCTTCAACTTGGCGATCATCTTGGATATTCCAGGGTCTCCTAAATAAGGTGCATTGTGAACTTCTAAAACAAAATTTCTCATCTCTTCAAAGTCAAGAATATACATTCTTCTCTGGTATCTCAAAATACCATCCGGTTTGATCTCTTACCCATTGAACTGATGATTCGAAGGATTCGCTACTAGGGCGTTCTTCACTCTTTCATAGTGCTCATCCCCTGGCAGATTCTGAATTACCTACTGCCTCAAGTTAGACCTTGTTGAGATCATGGCTGTCATATGTCTTCGTCTACTAAGAGCATCAGCCACCTTGTTCTCTTTCCCTTTAATATATTCAATTCCAAAGTCGTACTCGCTAAGGAATTCTAGCCACCTTCTCTGTTGTGCATTAAGGTTTGGCTAGGTAAATATGTATCTCAACCCCAAGTGGTTTGTCTCGAGTTCAAATGGTTTTCCCAAAAGGTAATGCTACATTTGTAAGGCATGAACTATGGCCGCCGATTCTAAATCATGGGGTGCATAGTTCACTTTGTGTTGCTTGAGCTTCCTTGATTCATATGCCACCACTTGTCCGTCTTGCATTAATACTGCTCCCAATCCCTCTCCAGAGGTATCTGTGATCACTATGAATCTCTCGTTAGGATCAGGAATAGTCAACACTGGTGTTGTTGTGAGCCTCTCCTTCAGGAATTGGAATGCCTGCTCGCATTTTTCGGTCCATTCATACCATGTTCCCTTCCTTTTCAGTGAGGTAATAGGAGATGCAATCTGGGAGAACCCTTGCACAAACTTCCTATAGTATCCTGCGAAGCCCATGAAGCTACGAACTTCTGACACGTTTTGAGGTGGTGTAGGAGCACCTACAACCTTAATGCACAATTGGATATGTTAAAAAGTGTGTCAAGTGAATTTGAGGGGGGTCAGTAGGTTAGTAGAGTCAATTTATATTAAATAAGGTCTAAAAGACCATTCATGATGTATTTTGGTGGTTTAGTACTATAGGTGTCAAAGTTGTTCCAAATTGTAAACAAATGCAATATTGTCAATCATGGAAAAGTGTTAGATGCAGTTTAAGGGGTTATTGAGAGTTTTAAGAGTTTGAAAAGTGGTTATGAACATTGGTTTTGGTTAGTTTTGATTTGAAATGGTTTAAAAGGCCTCTCCAAGGCTCAAAGAAGGATTGAAGGAGACATGTATTGAACTAAAACAACGTTCATTCTTCAATTTTCTATTATTTTCCTGATTTCCTAAACTTTTACACCCTGTACGGACCCGTATAGGTCCTAAAGGCTCTGAATTCTTTTGTGATTATGAAGTTACTTGTCTGACCTTTCATTTGGTTCTATTTTGGAGGCCTAACACCAAGTTTTGTGGAAGATCTTTACCAATTTCTAATTCTGATAGGTAAAAAGGTAGAATAGGTGTTTGCCTGTCAAAAGGTAGAATAGGTGTTTGTATGTCTTAGGAAGCAAAAAAAACAAGTGAGTTGTTTGATTTTGGAAGGATGCCTTGGTTGGTAACAGTGGTTTTTCTTGTGAAAATGGAGGTTTCAAGAAGGGTTTTTGTGAACCAATGATGGGAATGAGTTTGTAATGGTAAATTGTGTTTGTACAGACCTAGTCAAGAGTATTGGAAACAATTTTAAAGTTTGATAAGCCCGGTACATGGTTTTCCGATAAAACCCTAGCATTTTACATGAAAACAGAGGGTTTGATGGATCAGGGGGTTAAAGTCATGTTGATGTGATTTTCGTGACCGCACCAACACAGAATAAAGTCGCCAATGGCTACCCTATTCTCTCTTGATCAAAGTATCCAGCATGCTAAGATTGCGAGAGAGTTCGTGCGTTCAACTCCAAGGTTCCTTCAGTGCAATAGAATACCCTCAGTTGGCTCGATGTAATTTTGCTGGTATTTCAAGGCGACTTACACAATTTTTTGGCAATTGATAGCAAACAACAGATTAAGGGTTTCACGTGGTTCGAATGATTTGGCAGGTGAGCACAAGTTTCCTAACACTAACCAGAAATGAACTGAATTTAAATGAGTGTAGGGATAAGAAGGTTCTAAATTCTACTCTAAGACGGGATGTGGGATTAATCTCAATAGACTTCAACCAAAGTCTACTCCGCCTTACGTTGGACAACTTACACAAAGTTGGTGCAATCTTCAAGGGAGTGGCAAGAGGTTTTCAAGTCGCAATTCGACATCAAGACACCATCAAGACGATGCATGCGGAGACGTAAATCACAACCGAAGTTAAGCTTGTAAAATTTTCGGCCGGTTAACCACACAAGGCAAACTTGCCATCAGCAAGCTTCTAGTGGTATGGACTAAAATGAAGTTGCCTTGATTAACACCACAAATCCACAGCTAACATCTACTTGCATGAAAATGAAATTATGCTACTTTACGCTACTTGAAGTAGAGGGGATGAAGAAACCTTGCTAGCTGCTTATAGCAAAGATGAATTCACCATTCAATGAAAGATCTTTTATTATAATAGTTTTCACAACAATCTCTTACAAAGTTTTCAAGGGAAAACTTTCCTTTTCCTTCAAACTATGCTATGCTAAGCTATTACAACTAAAGTCTCTCTGCTCTACTCTCTAGTCTGATCTAGTGTCTAATTGCATTACAAATGAGGGGGGATGCCCCTTTATATAGCTGGCCAAGTCCAACGGATGACTTAGATTACAATCAAATAGATGGCCCAAATTGTGCCACCTCAGCCCTAACCCTAAAAGGAGGAGTGGAGTAATAAATGAACAATTAATGTCCACCATCTTCTAGAATATTCATGTTTGTAAATGTGTTCACACTGTTCTTCTTTCTGACTAAAAATTGGATGAGTCTGATCATCATTGCTTCAACTTCTTGAAAGGGTATGGCAGGCACGTCCTCGATCTGACTCCAAGGTGACAACTTCTTTCTCCTGCTCGACGATGATTTTCCTCCTTGATGTTGTTCTTCAACTTTGAAGTACTTGATGGTGACCATTAACGCCTGGGTTTCCATCTTTTTCCTCCATCCTGAGCATTGAAAACATTTCTTCTTTGCCACCTGAGTTGGGCACATACTAGGCCTCAACACTTAGCCATTTCTTGCAACTTTTCTTCCTTCATGATTTTATCATCTTGGACTATTTGTTTCAAGTCATCGTGCTCTGGCCTCGACGTTCACCCTGCAAAACAAGCAAGGAGAAGAGCATCAGAACACTTCATAATATAAATTCACTTCACTCACCTGATTTTCATGCTTTGACTCCAAGTTCTGCATGATCTCTGACTTCATCCTCAAATTCTTCATGCCTTAGCCAAATTTCTCCTTTCCAAGGGCGCATTTTAGAAGACTCCTGCTTCATCATTTGCCTTAGAAAATTTTCATATCTTCACTTTGTCTTGGAAGAATTTTTTTTCCCTCCAACAATTTCATTAAAAAAAAACCTAAGTATCCAACCCCAACTTTTAGCCAAGGCACCTTATTTCTCTTCTTGCCTTAGAAATTTTTTATTTTGTTTTGCCTTAGAAATTTTTTACTTCCTCTAGAAAATTTCATCAAGTAGGCACCTGAGTAAAATCTCCATCTTAAATTCTTTGGCAAGGAGTGGAAAACTTTAAAATCACATCCTTGTTGAAAATATCCAATACCCATAAGAAAATTCCCTTCAGAAAGCATCAAATTCATGTGTCTACAAACGAAGGGGTACTTTTAATTTTTTGAATTTTAACCTTGGAAAAATATTTTTCAATCAAATTATTCTTCATTCCTCACCTCTGGGCGTATTTTTCTAGGCCAACTCTCATTTCTCACTTAGAAATTTTTTTAAACTTCATGTTAGTCACAAATAAGGGTGAGAGCTTTCACTTTACTTGCCTTAGTTGAATTTTCATGGATTTCCTCTTCAAGGGCGCATTTAATCCTTCAAGCTTCTAATTTCACATTTAGAAAATTTTTTTATCTCTCACCTTCAAGTTGGGCGCATTTGTGGGGGGGGGGGGTGAGCTTCCAATTTCCCACACTTAGAAAAATTTCAAACTTCTTCTCCAAAAGGTTGGGCGCATTTAGCACCTTGAGCCTTCAATTTGTGACACTTAGAAATTTCTCTAACTTCTCCTCCAAGTCAAGGCGCACATAAGGGGTCTTGCTTCAAGTCTTAGGTACTTAGAAGATTTCATGACTATCCTCCCATGCTAGGCGCATTCCTACCTTTGAGGTTCCAATTTGCAACACTTAGTGAGATTTCCAACCATCTTCAGCTTCCTAGGGCCCATTTGAGGGGGTAAGCTTCAAGTTTTCAATACTTAGTAAAATTTCCAACCTCCTCTCCCTTCAAGGGCGCATATAGGGGGTCAAGCTTTCAATTTACAACACTTAGAAAGTTCTCAAGCTCCATCATGTTGCTAGGGCGCATATGAGAGGTCCAACTTTCATTTTGCATACTTAGAGAAATTTCAAGGCTTCCTCCAAGTCAAGGGCGCATTCAACTCCCCCTACCTCCAATTTTTTACACTTAGAAAATTTTCCAAGTGCCTTTCTTTACCTAGGGCGCACTTGACATGGCTAGCTTCCATTTTCTAGTACTTAGAAATTTTCAACTCCCCTCAAGCTTGCAAGGGTGCATTTGGAGGTCTGAGCTTCTGATTTCACACACTTAGAATATTTTAAAGACCTCCTCCTAGTCAAAGGCGCATTTGAGGGGGTGTGCTTCAAATTTAAAACACTTGGAAACTTTTTCTAGTCTCCTCACTTCTTGGGCGCATTTGGCATGATGAGGAGGACATTTTCACTTCAACGCCTTAGAATATTTCCTCATCTTATGTCTAGCATGGGTGCATTTAGCATGTCATGGAGGATATTCTTCAATGCCTTGGAATAGGTCATGACTTCATGGGCGCATTCAAAGGGGCAAGAAGGAAGTCAACACTTGGAATATTCCCTTCATGGACAACGCCTTGGTAACTTCCCCATCTTTACCTTAACTTGGGCGCATTTCACACATGTAGAAGGATGGGCACATTTGGAGGCATGAGGTGGACTTAACACTTTAAACGCCTTTGACCTCTTTGACTTCTTCAAGCATGGGCGCATTTTGGACCCCAAGGAGGATTTAAAAACTTTTGTCTTTTCCTAACTTGCTTGGGCGCATTTTGATAGTGGAGGAGGATGAATGCCTTGACTTATAATTTTCTAAGCATCTTGACTTTGCATGGGCGCATTTAGGGGTGGCAGGTGGATTTAAGTCTTTTCCTTAGAAATTTTTAACACCTTCTTGGAGCTCATGCTGGAGGTGGGCACATTTAGCCTGTGGTGAGGGATTTTACTACACCTTGGTAACTTTTTGATCAACTTCACCCTTATATTACACTTGGGTGCATTTTGGAAGTGGTGAAGGACATTTTTAACACTTAGAATTTATTCCATCAACTTGACTTGAAGTGGGCGCATTTTCAGGGGTCTGCAGGATGAACTCAATGCCTTAGAAATTTTTTCATCAACTTATTTCTCCTTGGGCGCATTTGGGGTAGTGAGGTGGACTTAAATCCAGACTTAGAAATTTTCATCAATAGCTGAGCAAGACACCGCGCGTTTGAGGGGTGAAGCAGGATGAGATCCAGACTTAGGCGTTTTTTTGTTTTTCTTCATTCCTTCTGTCAGCTCAATACTTACTATAAATAGTAAGTTCCAAGTTTTCTCTCTTCTGAAGATCGGATTGATTTGAAATTTTAACGACATGATCCTCATGACCGACTTAGCCTGTTCACACTGCCATCTCGAGCTGACCTGCTATTTATAGTATGTTTCTAAAGGTGGTTTACTATTTATAGCAGCTGCTTGATTTCATGACCTCCACAACTCTGTTTGTCTTGAAATTTGAATGTTGTGACCCTCATCGGTAGACTTGCCTATTCACACTGGCGCCTGCTGCTGGTTTACTATTTTTAGCCTATTTCTGGAACACCTTACTATAAATAGTAAGTGCTTTGATTGCCTTCAAATTTTACTGGTGGATAGCTTGAAAGATACTGATCGCAGTGGGATACACTGGTTTTTGAAAATTCTGGCATTTGATCCCTCATTTTGGGTCCCGAAGCTGGAAACCCTAATTTGACTTGTATGTCTATCAAATGACCTCCGTTTGACCTCGTTTCTGTTGCATGTCGATCAGTTTGTGATTCTGCAGTGTTGGAAGGGGGTTGCCAGAGTGGATCTGCTAAAAATAGTAAGTTGCTAAAAAAGTGATCATCTCGCCTTTCATGTTACATCATTGCGTAGCTCTTGAAAAACCCACAAGGAATATGCTGACATGCGCTGAAAACTTCAACATGCAAACCCTGAAAAATAGCCCCTGAAGGCTGAATACCGTAAGTCATCATCTCATTTTGCATGTTATATCAGCGCATAGGTTTCAGAAAACCCAGAAAGAATCTCTAGACATGCATTGAAGAACTTTACATATAAACCCTAAAATCTGCTCCGGAAGCTGAACTTGCTAAAAATAGAAAGTTATCCATTTCAACTCAAAATTTGCAGACGAGTAGCCTGACATGTCCTGGATGCAGTGTGACTGAGAGAACTTCAACAGTGCTGAGAGAACGCCCCAAATCTGGTACTTACTAAAAATAGTAAGTTGTCAGAATTCGATGAAATTTAGTTGGGAACCTGATGGAAGCATACTGATTGCAACGTGAAGCTCAGATTCCAACTTATTCACTCCATTTGACTTCAAATTGACCAAAAAACTCAAAACCCTAATTCTATAAACTTAGCCAAAATCTCACGTTTAAGCTCAAAGGCAGGCACATACCCGGAAAGGCAGACAACAGAAGAGAGAGACAGAGAGAGCGAGAGACAAAACCAAAGCCAAAAGACAAGGAACGGAGCAAAAATTAGGGGGTCCCCATTTTGAATGGGGTGATGTGTGAAAAGGTCACAACAAGTCCTTATATCTGAGAATTGTTTGATGAATGTGTGGTTTTATGACATAATCTAACTCTGTCAAGTGTGTTTTGTCAGAAATAAGAAGTTTCAAAGGTACTTTGTTTGTAAAATAGGGCTAATCTAGTAGCCTAAAAAAATGGTGGTTTATTGGTTCTCCATAATGTTGTGAAGAAATCATTTGGAGCATTTTTGGATTGTGGTTTGGGGTCTGTGGTGAACCTTTATTCATGTTTGGTTGGCCTTGGTATGGCCTTCTCCAAAAGATAGGTTCATTTGATGAATGTTGAAGGCTAGAAGCCTATGGTTGTTGTCTAGGGACAGTTTGGGTGAATTGTGATTTAAAAGTTGTTTCCTTGTGTGAATTGGATCAAATTGAGTTGGATATTGTATTTCTCCTCCTTGTCTGAATCATGAGGCACTGGCCATTCCACGATCACTTTGATCTTCTTGGGGTCTACAGAGACTCCTTCCGCTGAAATGATATGGCCCAAATAGTGCACTCTGTCCTAGTAGAACGAACACTTGGACAACTTCCCAAAGAGTCTCCTTTCTCTCAATCATTGAAAAACTATCCTCAAATTTCTATCATACTCTTCGATAGTCTTTGAGCATACTAGAATGTGATCAATGAAAATCAAGACAAAGTCATCCAAGCAGTCTCTAAATACACTATTCATGAGGTTCATAAAGGCTACTGGTGCATTAGTTAAATCGAAAGGTACCAATGTGAACTCGTAATGTCCATACCGAGTTCTAAATGTAGTCTTCGTAATATCTTCTTCCTTAATCCTCAATTGATGTGACCTTGACCTGAGATCTATCTTGGAGAACACCATCGCTCCCTTCATTTGATCAAACAATTCATCAATCCTTAGGAATGGATATTGGTTCTTGATGGTAACCTTGTTCAACATCTGATAATCTATACATAGAGGCAAAGTTTCATCCTTCTTTTTCACAAAAATAACCGGTGCTCCCCAAGGTGACACACTGGGTCTTATGAGTTCCTTGTCCAACAATTCCATTAGTTGTGCCTTCAACTCATAGAGTTTTTTAGTGGTCTCTCGATAAGGTGCCTTGGATTGAAGCTCAGCTCCTGGAACTAGGTTGATAGAAAAATCGAATTCTCGCTTTGGAGACAACTCCGTAAGTTCTTTAGGGAATATGTCTTGGAACTCCTTGAGAATAGGATAGTCATCTAAATACAGCTCTTGCTGTTAGGATTACTAACATGCATTGCATAAATTGCACACCCCTTTTGACAAGCCTTCTTGAGCTACATCACAAAAATCTGTCTAAGCTCTAAGGGTCTCTGCATTCCACAAACCTCAACTGGGTTTCCATAATCATCCAAACAATTGATCACCTTATCCTGAGAGCTCACTAAAGCCTTATACTCAGTTAACCAGTTTATTCCCAAAATTACATCATATGATCCTAAGGGTGCCGCATATAGGTTGACCTAAATTTGAAAGGTTGGAAGCTCTAACTCACTGCAAAGGAGATAGGTATCTACCCTTCTCTCTACTCGATTACCATACTGGACTGTCGATGAATTTTCCATGTATCCAGGTCTAATGGGTATCTTAGATATTGTTCTAGGATCTATAAAACATTTAGTATCTCTAGTATCAATTAAGATAGAGATAGATTGGCCATAGAGCTTACCTGTTAGCTGAATTGGCGAAGCCTGATACTCTACCTGTCTATTATCCACTGTAGCCTGGATCTAGTGATTCTGCTGATATCTTCCTTCCTCTTGCGACTTCGACCGCTGAGGATAATTCGAGGCATTATGGTTGCCTCCACAAGTATAGCATCCATCTCGAGGCCCTTTGTGACCTCCTGGCTTGTCCTCTCTAAAGCCCTTCTACTTATGGTCATCCTTTCCCTTTCCTTTGTTTGCTTTCTTGTTCTTTCCACCATTACCATCTTCACCCTTCTCTCGTGATTCACTTCCCCTCTTGAGATTACAGATCTGATGGCTCTTGTCTCCCTTATGAAATTTTTTCTTCCCATAATGAGACTTGGAACTTGAATCGCTGTGAAGATTGGATAACTGTTGTAGCTTTTGTTCCTGTTTGGTGGCTTTTTAGAAGACTTCATTCATGGTTTGAGGTTCGTGCATATCCACTTTAGTTCCTATGTGGGGTTTGAGTCCCATTATAAATTTCTAGATACGAAACCGTTCCCCTCCTTCATACTGAGGCACATACTTCAACAAATTAGTGAACTTTTCCCAATACTGAATCATAGTCATATTTCCCTGGGTTAAGTTTTGAAATTTCGTTACTTTCTTGTCAAAGAAAATTTGTAGTAACCATCTCTTCCTGAAAGCTTGGAGGAAGAGTTCCCAAGTGATCTCAGCAAACTGTAGGTTTCGTTCTAACTTTTCATTATCCCACCAATTCACTACTTCACCTGAAAGCTGATATGTAGCCCATGTCACCTTAGTTTGTTCAGAAAGGTTATGGAGCCCAAAGTATTTCTCCATTCCTACAATCTAAGCCTTAGCTCCTGTTTCGATAGCCTTTCCATCAAACTTGGGTGGTGCTACTCTTTTGAGGTCTTTCCTAAGCTCTTCCTCAATTTCCCTCGTGGACCTTCCCCTGGACCACTGTCTCCTTGATTGGCTTCTACATCCCTACAGTCCCGGTCCTCGTGTGCCACTCGGACTTCTTGATCTATAAGATCCATATGAGATTCTTTCCGATTCAGAAGCTCTAGAATTTGTTCCAGTCTCTTGTTTGGTTCGTTATCGAAACCACTATCACCCTCGTCTTGCTTGGTGGTTACCATGCTGTCTCACACTTATCTTACAATACAGTCACGTTCATCGCATCTCAACACTAAGTTCTACAAATATGCATCACCATAATACATCTCATAATTTTCATATGCATACATCCCTCAACATAGAAGACATACACATTCATGCAGCACGTATTTTAGAGTCTCTCATTGATCACACCAAAAAAAAATATCATTTGATTTGATTTATATTTAAGGTGAGTCAATAGACCCTTATTTACAATAGGCTTCGAGCACATAATTCTAATTTCTCAATTTTAGATAGAGGACATTCCTTTGGGTCATCATCCAAGTTTACATCAAACTTTACAGAAGAGGATGGTTGATCACACAGGCTCTCCTTTTCCTCTTCAGTCAACAAGGGTGCATTGGGTCCACACCCTAGAGGCCAATCCCAGATTGCGGAAAGCTTTTTGATCTTAGGTGTTCACTTCTCCTCAATCTTCAAGCCTCTCTCTAGCTTGAGTCCCGTAAGAGCTTGAGCTAGAGTTTTGTCATCGAAATTTTTTGATTGAACCTCCGTCTTGGAATTTCCTTTATGTCATTCTTACGTTGGGTTCTAACAGTTTTCTCTTTCATTCATCATGCCTTTGACCTTCCCATTGCCACATTTAATTCAGGTTCAATCAATTCTCCAGACTTCCAATTTTGGGTCAAGGGTCAACTACCCTAGTCAACTATGGTAGACTCAAAAGGCCTAGAGCTGAACCCTAAGCTTTGATACCAAATGTAATAACCCATTCAAAATTATTATTTAATTATTATTTATTGTAAATGACACATGAATATACTCCAGATTAAAAAGACATAACTACTGGCTAAAGTCAATCATAGTTACACATGTTTATTTAAAATGAGTCAAAGATTCTTATATTCACTTTAGAAGTCAAATTACAATATCAAAATTGACTTGGCTTCTAAGGCCACAAAGTCATTACATTGTACACATTACATCAAGTACAAGTATGAATTATATCAAGTTACATCTTATACTATAATAGTCTTGTGAACAATTAAGGTTCTTCTTCAACGCTCACCTCCACTGTTGGATGAGAACATGGTTGAAGCGCTTTACCTCCCAACCATGAAGCTCATGCTTCCCCGGTATTCTTCTGACTTGAAGAATGCCTGACCTTGCACGAAATTTTTAGCAAAAAAATAATCTACAAGGTGGAATTTGGTGCATGCCCGAACATCAACATGCAATTTCTATCTATATGTTAGAAAAGAAAGTGCAAGATCTATGCTAGGAATGGTAGAGAGTGAAATCACATAGTTCATTCATACATACATAATAAACTATATTGCTTGGCCAAACATAATAAGTGTGTTGCAACAATAAAAAAAATAAGTTCTAGTAAAGTAAACCTATACTCTCTGAAATCCATTTCGGCACCTGTCCCGGAAGGTAACTTTCTACTATAATAGCTATCTACCCTCTAGCAGCAACTACCCATAGGTGCTCTAGTCAACTAAGTTATCACTGATCTATTCAAGTATTTTAAATATTCTTTCACAAATGTCTTCAACAGAAGAAACAAAATACAAATTTATACTCTAACCAGAAATCAGATTTATGATTCACAGAGTAATTCAACAATCAGTCATATCATTCTTATGACTATTTTCTACTTATCATCTTAAGCATTTTCCTTTTAAAAAGGTACTAAAAACAAAAGAAGGTATGTCAGAAGTATGTGCATGTACATAGATGAAGTCCATGTTCATACACATATATGTTCCTACTAATGTTAAAGTTTGTGCATATATTTTGAAATAATCATTAATTCAGATTGTAATCTTAAAATAGTATTCTAATTGACGTTATTTTGTCAAAGTAAAGAAAATAGAACAAGGCTATGCTAACAGTTTCACACATACTATTATTGCACTCCCGCTACTGTGTTTCTCTAACATTGTTGTTTAGATAAGAACATTCATTGTTTGAATAGAATAAATACAGTTTCCTACTAAACGGTTATAGAACAAGTTGTTCACATATGTACATTCATTGTTTAAACATAACATGTACTGTTTCCTATTAAATAGTTATAAAACATGTTTTCAGCTATAAAGATAAATTTTTAACAAAATAGAGTTGTTTGCAAAGAATATCCACTATTTACATAAACATTATACTGTTTTAAACTAAATAGTTACATTGAAAGACAAATAGTGTTGTTTGCTCTGTTTGTTGTTCTTAAGTTGTTTACATGCTATATGATCACTTTACAAATAATTGTTCTCTATTTGACAACAGAATGGTTTTTTTCACTATGATATGAAAATAAACAATCAAATAGTCCAGTTTCATACATAAGGACAAAATTTTTATTATTCAAATCTTGAACATTTTCATCATTGGAGAATTGATAAGCAATTAATTAGCATAAAGAAAACTATGTTCGACATGTTTGTTGATGAACTTCTTAAGTAAATATCTCAGCCAAGAAAGCATAGAAGCTTCAGATTCGATAATACACATTCCTTTTCAGGCTACAACAAAATAAACTACAATTGCATTGGATCGACCAATTTCAATGGTTAGGCGTCTTCCTTCTAAGCATCTAAGACATATATTGAAATCGCCCAAGATGGCTTTCGGTTCATTCCATGCATGCAACAATATTAAACATGCGGGCTTTCATATGTACCCTACACATTCACGGTTCAGCCCATCGACACTAAGTTCATGCCAAACAAGGCTTGGTCTTTCTCTAACTTAGAAACCATTCCATCATTCCTACAGAACGGGTCGGCTTCCCCATTAAAAGAAATTATACATATAAGCAAAGCTCTAAGAGCTTTGTCCAAGCCGATTACAAGTATCAACCCATCAACATTAAGCTTTAGACACAATAGAAATAAAATGCAGGGGAACGTACCCCTTCCACTTGATAAAAACTGATCCTTCTCAAGGTTTATATTTACAAACTCATACAGTAAATCAGAATAAATTTTGATAGCCTACATAAGGCTAAGCATTTATCTTGTATATTAGAGATGATGGTTGAGCCCATAAGGCTTCAAGCCTCGGCCTAACCTTGCTCATAGCCACAAAGGCATAAAAATATATCATACTCTCCAACTAGCAGGCCGTAGGCCATGCTATTGCCACATAGTGGGTTGGCGACCTTAACACATTCGGCCCAAGGCCGATACATTTCACAAACAACGACCACACATTATATTGCACTATGAAATTTATCATATGGTGAAAAGAAAGTTTATTTCTTGGTTGATTTAATAATAGCATTATAGCTAATGTTTATGCAAAAAGAGGGAATCGATTTACCTCTAGTCAATCTTTTGGTAGCGTTTCCTTTGATGTTTCCCTATTTGAGTTCATCCTCTACTTTTTCCTTTCAAACTTCCCCAAAATTTGTCCTGTTTCTTCTCTGCTTTTTCGCGCGGCTATATCACTGAAAGGATAGAAACAATACACTGTTTTGCATGCTTTTTTGACGATGGTATTACTACCATACCGTCAGCCACCTCTAAATTTTGATTATTAACATTTAAGCGGTGTCAGTCCACATCCTTAGTTGATTTTCATTATGATATCTTCTTCATTTCGAAGAAACTGATTTAGAATATATCGGTTATCATCTTGGATTCGATGCAAATTTGAATATGTATACGTTTATACTAAGTTGCCGGTTCTGGTATGGGATCGGGTACAGGTATGTTGGTACGACAATTTTTTTTCCTTTCGTACGATATGTTTGGGTATGGTTGTATATATATATATATGCAAAAAATAAAACATATATAGAACTGTAAATACATTTGATAGTATGAACTGTGATACTTCATCAATCATCAATCATCATTAAATCTAAAATCATTGATCAATGCTAGTGATAAACTATTAAGATAAATGCCAACTAATAGTTCAAAATTCCAATACATATGTCATACTCATATATCATATATGTTTGTAGTCATGATTCAAATGAAGATCATTACTATTATTCATCAATCATCAAGAGGATCTAGATCAATATCATTGATTGGTTAACATATCAAACTTCTTAGCAACCCAGACTGTCTGCAATTTGATTAATCAGCAGAATAACTGAATTTGTTTGCCCCTCTGCAAGTTGACATTCAGAAGTTAGAATATAAAAGTGTCTTGGAGTGCCCAGAGAGTGCCTGCACACCCTCAGACACCTATGGGTTCATTGGGAACGGACCCATAGGGAACCTATGGGTGCCCAGGAGCTCCCAAGGTGCTCCTAGATGTGCCCCAACAAGAACCAGAAGCCAAACGCTCCTGGAGCGGGTTCTCTAGGCAGAATAGAAGAACCCTGTAACATAGCATATATATATGTAATATATATATACTTACATATTTATATATCTATATGTATTTAAATATAATTTCGTTCACATCTACCATGTATTCGAGTAATGTATATATATATATATATATGTATATGTATGTATGTGTTCGATTTACATACATGTATATATATGTATATATATATTTATATATGCATTCTTATACAAATTGATTATTTTTGAATGGCTTTTAGGTTCCATACACTATCTTTTAAAATAAAGAACTTGACTTTTCATTTCGAGCATCTATATATATATATATATATATTTCTACACTAAAGAAAAGAATTTTCTTTACAAGGCTCGCTTTGGTTTCCTTCAAATCACAAAGTTTGAATAGACAATTAGATCTACAAACCATTCATTTTCAAGCACTGAAATAATTCGAACCAGGAAAATTTCGTTCTCTTATATATGCAAATTAGTTCAAATGCAAGTCATCATGCCATTGTGGTGTGTGCACCCAGATTCCAATTGGCTTACCGTTTGATCCAGTTACCGTTAAACAATCCTACTTCAATCGTGTTCTCATCCTTCAACCTGTCAACCTGCAACTGCACACACTTGCACTTGCAAGTTATTCAGTAATGTTCAATTCTTGGTAACATGTAAAATAAATTTTCAAAAATTCACAAAGTTAACTTCACTCAACTTCTTTCATTCAATTTTTGAATATTCCAAGATCTCCATTTATTATTTAATTGAATTTCTTCAATAATTCAATTTACCATATTGTGATAAATATGTAATAAAATTGGGTTATGACATGAATACATAAACAATACTGAAAATTTCATTGTGCGACTATAAATGAATAAAATTATTCTAAGATCGACATGTTCGTTGTTGTGAAACTTGAACAATCTTTCGGTTATGAGACAAAACTCTGAATTTTTCGGGGTTCTTAATTGAGCTCATGCTTTTCAAGGTTATGAGGAAAGCTTTCACTGGTCACTCTAGGAATGACTATTTCTTAAATGACTAATACAATTCTTTCCTAGCAAATCAAGGGTCATATTCGGGAATTCCCATTAAGGCATGCTAGTCTTACACCATATATTCGACATGTAGACTTATAACTGTAACACTTTCAAGGAAACAACCTATTCAATCTTGTAGATTGAACCATACAAGGGTTTAAAGAAGTGCAAACTTAAATACTCCATCGTTCCTATTAAACAATGGCGGCATCATAATACATACATATGACACATTCTTAAAGCAATTTTTTTAGCCCTTTACCATTATCAGCCTAGCCGATAATGGGTATTGATACATTGGAAAAGAAACAGAGGGTATTATGCCCCTCCCATAGGATCAATAATCGATCCTCTACAAAGATTAAATATGCTAAAATACACAATCAATCGGAATGGAATTTCGATAGCCTTAGTATGACTAGCACCATCATGGAAGATCAAGTGAGAACCGATTCAATAATGGCTCTAAGCCTCGGCCTAGCTCTGCAAGCTAGCCGATAAGGCTCTATACTTAGATAATATCCATGCAAGGTAGGTCGTTTGGCCATGTGACCCAAAAGATGGTCGACATTACACAAATATTTGTCTCAAGGCCGTAAAAAAACATAGATAGAGAATTACATTTTATTGTGCTATTGAATCATATGACGAAATGATTTAAGAATACCACTATCATGTTATGGAAATGATAATAAAATCGAGCTTATTTCTAAAATAAATTAATTTACCTTAAAATTCAAGCTTTTTGTGAAGCTTCCCTCTGATTTTTCCACTTCCACGAGCTCTTTTTCTCTGCTTTTTTCTTTCGAGCCAGTCGATTCTATTCACTGTTCTTTTTCCTTGGTTATGAATTCAAAATGGAAACATTATTTTTCATGTTGTTGGGGCATTACCATTATGGCATTATTGCCATTGCCACCGGCCACTATCTTGATTTGAATATTACCATAATGCTTATGGCAGACAACGTCCTTCGAGGGATGCCTTCATGATTTTTATTTGATTTCAAACAGTCTGATATGGATAATACTGGTTATCGAATTTAATTTCAAGAGAAATATAAATATGTATATGTGTATATATATGACATTCATTCACATTTACTATATTTGTTCTTCATTTTATATATATATATATATATTGTTTTTTTGAAGGATTTTATGAGTTCCATATTCTATCATTTAATTAAATAAAGAACTTTTATTTCAGTTTGAGCATCCATATATTTGAACTAAAAAGGGGGTTTTACTCAATTTCACATAATGAAACTCTTATCCTTTTTAATCATACTTTAAAATATGTACTTTCATTTTCTTCCAAATTCTCAAAACATAGAATTTAGGTAAACAATTTAAACTATAAGCCATTCATTTTTGATCATTGAAACAATTCAAATCATGTAATTGCATTCTTCTATATATGCAAAATAGTTCAAATGCAAGTCATCATGCCATTTGTGGTGTGTGCACCCAGATTCCATCTGTCTTACCATTCGATCTGGCTAAACAATCCTACTTCAATCGTGTTCTCGTCCTTCAACCTGTCACCCTGCAACTGCACACACTTGCACTTGCAAAATTCATCACTAAAGTCCACTTATAGTTAACATATAAAATAATTTCGAAATATCGCATAGTCAACATTAGTTCAACTTCTTTCAATCTATTTCGAGAATTTCAAAATTTCCATTTAATATGTATTGAATTTCTTCAATAATTCAATTTACCATATTATAATAAATATGCAGTAGAATTGGGTTATGATAGATAAGGGGAATAGATTGTTCCTTCCAATAATTAATTGTCTAAAGAGGTAAATAAATCTAATATTTCTAAGTCCCCAATCACAACCTTTGTGTTGTCTTCTCAAATCAATTTTTTATTTGTTCACCTACCTCTTCTCCCCAAGCCATTATATGATAACCTCTCGTATTTTAATTAGAAATATGGAAGTGGGTGAGTGTATTCTAGAAAAAATAAGGTGTAACCAACAACTAATTTAGCTAGGCATCTTAAATTAGCTTAAAGAGGGTGAATTTTTGTAGGACAACTCTATACCTCTTGTTGAGTAGGATACTAAGGATATGACTCTTTATTATTATAAATAGATTTTATCTCATGGAATGATTCATGGTTTAACATATCTTGTTAGATCTTATCCATGTATGTCTAAATTTTATAGACTTAGTTGTGCTTAGCCATGTGCTACACTACCTTTTATAATTGATCTAAGATAATACAAGTGGTTTTTCCCTTGGTCAAAAATCTATTAGTTTTCCATAGAATGTCCCCTATGTATTCATCGCGCTTAAATATTTGTAAATAGTCTAAACAATTCCAAGTGTGGAGCTATGTGGATCATTTTCTTGAAGTTTTATAAGTTATTAAAGTTTTTAAATTTTAGGGTTATCCATCTTGGTGTGTCATCTTAGCCATCTCCACTTCCCCTTGTCTATTAGGTTATTGGGATCCATATTCGGAACATAACCTTCCATTTGATCCTAACAATTTTGTCCAAACTTTTGTACAATTAATCTAAGTATAAATTTTGTTGGTATATTAACGACATGTCATGATTGTCATGTAAGTTAACCAAGATCTGAAATATGTTAATACCTTAGAATATTTTATTTTACAAACTGTTAGACTTGGTCCTCCATTTGTATTGCTCCAATCACACTTGATCTCAAATCATGACATTTTATTGTGAAGTCAAGTCTATTGCTCATCGATTTTTTGGAGTTAGTTGTCTTGTCATTTTTATTCCATTGAGTTCACAAAATCTTGATCATTTACAGTTGATTTTTTGTAATTCCTTCAACACCACAGTTTTGGCCACCCCTTAACTAATATATCATCGCCAATTTTGCCTAAAAATGTCAAAGTTTGATCATTTTCCTTAAAGCCTTTGTAGCACCAAACTTTTAAACTTGTTCTTTCATGCCTTCCACTCCTTTTTATCACATCATAAGAGTTCCCCTTCTCAAGGGTCCCTACCACTTTTTCCTACTTCCCAATCTTTTCCATCAAAATTTTCGTAAGCCTTTTAGATTGGGAAGTCACGTCATTGTTGAACAAATTACCAAGTTTATTTCTTCACCAATTTTAGAATTTTGATTTGGTCTTGCTTGGTACTTTGGAAAAGCTGAAGTTGTGGGTTTCCTTTGGCCCCTAGTACCCTTCCTTTGTCATCCTCAACCCCTGATTCTTATCATTTAAAAACTATTCTATCTTTCAAAGTTGGAATTATAGCAATCCCTTAACCTAGGTACTTGTTCCTTGTCACCTTGGCATTTTGATTTCGACTCTCTAAAAGTTTCCTCAACACTTTTGTTTAGACTTATAGACTTTGTCATGCTTTTGTCCCTTCACTATTTGTCTAAGCTTGTTTGAAATGTAAATTTTTTCTAAGTGTTCCTTTCGGGTTTATTGGACTTCTCTTCATCTTGATAACTATTCCAAGGTATGCTTGACTCCTGAACCAATTGATTCTTTCATACTTTTTTGAAGTCATACTATTTTGCTTCCTTCCACCTTCGTACTCTTTTCATTATTTGTCATAGGCCTCACTACTTGATAAATTGCTATGTATTTACCATTACATTTTCAAGATTAGAATTCCCCCAAATATGTTACCAAGTATGAGTCAATCTTGAGCCTTATTTGTTCACAAGCCGATACTCTGCTAACTTCTCAAGCTATTCCTTTAAAATTTCTTTATCTACAACATGACTTCCCAATGACCTTCAATCCCAACACTTCAAATCATGGTATGAGCGTGAGGCATAAATTTTCTCTGATCATTGATGGTCAAAAGTTATTGCTCATTTTCACACACTTCTTTCAAACTAATCAAAATGACTTCAGAATGCCATGTAGATGTCAGAAAAGGACCCAACACATGCTAGAAAGGTATTGACAATTATCAAAAACATCTTTTTACTATCTAAGGAGGATTAGGTGCAGTTTTGGCACACGATTCAATAAATTTGAATAGATGTTTTTAAAAGTGTTTAGGGTTTTTATTTATTAGCCAAACAAACTATACACCTACTAAAATAATGCATAAGATTACCTATTTTCACCCAAGTCTCATATATTCAACATTGAACATGCTATGACCATGCCAAATTTATTGAATTAGATAAAATCTTGTAGGGAGTATATTATCACACCATCTTGAGTTCATTTTTAAATGAATTTCATAGCTTCTTTAGTTGTCTTACACATGGATGTGGATGTGATTGATGAGAAACTTAATGGTAGATCTTCATGGGAGTATTCTAATAGTGATAACATGTTATTTGACCTTAGAGATTGTATTTTGAGACAATAGGGTGTGGCACATGAAGTCAAAATCATGGTTCTCTCCTATGTGATCTGTTAGTCATATATTTTCTTTTCCATAATTATAAATATATATAGTCTATTTGTTCTTTTGTAAGGGTAGCTCTCTTGATGTAGGAGCATCTATGGTAATTGGTAATCCTATATCAAACAAAAAAAGATGTTAATTTCGGTTGATCATTTTTGGATTTTTGAATAAATTAATTTTGGCTTTAATTTCATGGTGAGAGGACAAATGATATACTTTTGAATAATTAAAATAGTCTAAAAAAGCCTCCTTTGCACATTGAAGTTGGCTAGTGAGCGAAAAAGCAAAAAAAAAAGTTCTAAAGCATTTAATTGCAAAAAAATTCAAAACCCAATAAGAGGAATTAAGAATGGAATATTGGAGTTTTAAAACACTAAATGTTGATCCCTAAAATGTAGGGAGTTGGAAATGGATGCCCAAGACTTGCCTTGGATTTTTTTTAGGGGATAAGGAAGGGGAATAAAAAAACTGCAACATTCTATCTTTGACAAGGCTGCTATGATTGGATTTTTAATAAGTTTTAATTATCATTTTAAGTCTGATTTTTTCAGCTACAGGAGATGGTGTACTTGGTGGTGGAGAGCATAATATTTAATTTTTAATTAATTCTTTGAGCAGTAGTGGAGAATCTAGAGAATTGTGAAAGCAATAAAGAAGAATTTGAAGACAATTTTTTGGAGACAGGTGTGAGGGTGTAGTTTTTCTCTAGAGGAAATTTTGGGAAATGTTTATTGTAGGTTTGGTTTGATAAACAACAGCCTATGAGGATGCCAAAATAGCTATTTTGAAGTTGCAAGTGTTGCAGGTGGTTTAGAAGAGCTGGGAGATGGTTCTATTTGTAAAAGCTCATATGTTGAGCATATTTTGTTTGAGATTGATTTCTAGTTTCATATGTGATTCCTATAGGAGAATAATTTTCTGCATATAATTTCATATATGACTGAAAACTTTTGTATCCAAATTATTTTAATGAAGAAAATCAATTGTTTCCTGTACAAATAAATTTTTGTGTGTAAATTTACAATTCCTCTATTTTATTTGAGCATTTGTTGTGAGAGTTTGGAAAGGGTTTTGTGTGTGTCAATCCCTCTCTTCATCAGTGGTATTAGAATGGGAGTTCCCGAGTGTGCAGGCAGAAGCACCGATGTGAGGCAGTTTGCACCAGGACTTGTGGTGTGTGTAGATAGATCACCGGACGTGAGGCAGTCTATACCAGAGAGGATGGGATGGGTCATGAGAAGGCCCGCAAGAATTTTGTTTTGAGAACATTATTGGGAAGAAGTAGAAAATATGAAGTACCGAGAAGAGTTTGAAAAACTCCAGGATGAAGTAGAAGTATTGGAAAAGATGATTAAGGAGAGAGTGGGAATATGAGAAGAGAGACATGGGGAGAAGAATATTCTCTTGAAAGAGGACAATGAAAAGAATAGAAGCATAAAGAAAGGATGGAGAAAGAAAGAAGAGAAAATGGTCACTGCAGATCATAAATTTAATGGTAATTTTAAAGATTTTGTGTTATCTGAAAATGTTTTGTTTGTGGGATTTAGCAAGGACAAGGAAAATGGTGAAAAGAAGGATACTAGAGCAGAAAAAGAGGTATCATTTAATTATGTTGGTGAAAATTTACATGGAAAAAAAGTAGATAAATTTGTGGATGATGTTGTAGCAATTCATAGAATGGATTTTGATAGTCTTAGATTTGACAAAGAGAATGATGAAGAAGAAGATAGTATCCTCTTGAAAGAGGAGATAAGAAAAATAGAAAAATTATTTTAGGAAGAAATTATAGAAGAAGATGATGAAAAGAAAGAGGTTGCAGCTGATACATGCCTCTTTGAAGGAGAAAAAGTTGCAGTAGTGAGCAAGGGGACAAAAATAGAGGTAATTGTTGATTTATTGAATTTTTTCAATGTTGCCAATGAAGCTAATTTTTGTGAGGGTGAAATGGTAAAAGGAAGTGAAGAAAGAGAGATGGTAAGGTACAAAAATAATAAGTTACAAGATAAAATATAGCAAGGTATGTTGAATTTTGTTGACATAGAAGAAGTGGGTGAAGGAGAACTTGGTGAGAAAAATATGCAAATAGAATTCATTGATTTCCATAAATTTGTTAATGCTGATTTGAGTGTAGGTGTTGAGAATGATAAAGTGGGATGGAAAGATGAACCATGGTATAGCAAGGTGAAGAAGAAGAAACAAGTGGATAAGGAAGAAATATGGATGAAGAATTAACACATAATCTATAAATATTTATGAGTTAAACTTATGAAACATTTCAATTTACCGTGGGTGTCTGATGCAGGAGCATCTATGGTAATTGGTAATTGTGTATCAAACAAAAAAAGAGGTTAATTTTGGTTGATCATTTTTGGATAAAATAATTTTGGATTTAGTTTCTTGATGAGAGGACAAATGATATACTTTTGAATAATTAAAATAGTCTAAAAAAACCTTCTTTGCACATTGAAGTTGGCTAGTGTGCAAAAAAGCAAAAAAAAAAGGTTTTAAAACGTTTAATTGCAAAAATATTCAAAACCCAATAAGAGGCATTGAGAATGGAATATTGGAGTTTTAAAACACTAAATGTTGATCCCTAAAATGTAGGGAGTTGGAAATGGATTCTTAGACACCATATCTAGTTTCTAGATTTTTAAATTAGCAAAAATTCACATCTCTGGTCTAGTGCATTAATGCCCTTTTCCAGTTAATTTTAGCCAAAATTTGGATCACAAATTTTTAATCTTTGTAATTCTTGTGCAGATCTAT